>JAJJLU010003572.1:0-50926 GCA_023807065.1 Isotricha intestinalis
TCATTATTTTTCCAATAATTTTCACAACGATATGTTTTATCTGGTTTTTTTTTACAATGAAAGAAGACAAAATAGACGGAGAAGGAATATTTATTAAAAATAATGGTGAAGTTTATAATGGAAAATGGGAAAATGGAGAAATAATTGAAGGTATATATGAACAATCAAATATAAATATTAAAAAAGGTCATATTATTTTGACAGCGGAATTTTTAGATGAATTTTTTAAGGATATTTGGAATAAAATTATTGGTAATAAGGATTATGTTTCAAGTGAATATTATGAAGGATCTTTTAAAGATTGGAAATTTAATGGTAAAGGAAAATATATATACAAAAACGGAGATATATATGAAGGATATTTTAAAGATAATAAATATAATGGATATGGTAAAATGATATATAAAAATGGGGATAAATATGAAGGAGATTTTAAAGATAATAAATTTGATGGAAAAGGAAAATTCACATGGAAAAAAAATGGAAAAAAAAAAGAAGAATATGATGGGCAATGGAAAAATGGTAAAAGACATGGAGAAGGTACCATGATAACTTATGGTATTATTTATGATTCTAAAGTTCATGGTATATGGGAGAATGATGAATTAATTAAAATTATAAAATAAAGTCTATTAGTTAATATATTTAAAATTTATTAAATAAAAATTATAGAATTCTAAATATAAAAAATTTTAATAAAAAAATTGAGAAAAATGCTATTTTGACAGCAGTATATAATGCTGTTACAAATAAATTAAAACCAATTTCATCTGGAGTATCTAATAGTATTAAACAAATGATAGGAGGAGAATGGTTTGTATTTGTTTGTAAAGTAGGAGCTCCAAATTTTGATTTTTGCTTAAGTACAGTTTTAGGAAATGATTTTATGAAAATTAGTATAGATGAAACATTATTTCAAGTTTGCAGAATTAAAAATTAAAATATGTTTTTAATTCATTTTCGTTTTATACTGTCTTCTATTCATCCAAGAGTTCTTCTCGTTGCTTGAAGTATAAATTACACAAATCTACTAAGTCATTGCATTTGATTTTTCCTACCATTGTTATATCTTTATTATCATAATAGTCGTTCATATAGAAATATTCTCCATGACGATGAATATGATAATGTGAGAAAGCATTGCGCAAATGGCGGAAAAGAGAATCTATTTCTGTCTTGTCACTTTTTTCTTGAACAAAATAAATATGACCATCTTGAAATGTTTTTGGCAATAGGCTCTGCTCTAATGCTTTTATAACTAATTGCCGATTATTTTTTAATGAGACGACTTCATTATTGTCTACATAAAGGCAAGGTATTCCATTTAGAGTATCCATACCAATATCATAATAGAAGAAACGTTAATCATTAAGATTCAACACTCCATCACTGTGATCTTCAAGAACAAATAAATTTAAATTCTGATCCATATTATTCTTCAATTTAGCGTTTGATATTCTCTATCTCATACCACCATTTAGACGGTATCCCACAATTAGTCGCTTGTGCATGTCTCCATAAAGGTTTGCCAACTGGTTTTTCTTTACCTGCCTTTATGTATAATGAAAGGTATGCCTCACCAATAAACAGATTGATAAAATGCCTTGTTGTTTCGTTGTATGAGTGATCATCTTCTTCCCACCAATATACAATCGGCTTTTCTACCTCTCTATTCACAAAATATGCCAAATATATTTCATGTGCATTTTCTGATAAATGGATATAAGCAAACTGACATTCTTGACAATCAGATTCTTTCTTAAAATAAAAAGAGTCATTAGCAATTTCCAAAACCTCACTCTGTTCCATACTCCAAAATTTTTCTGCCTACTCGCTCTCCCTCCTTCGGCTTGTTAAACATAAGGTTTCTGGAAACAAAAAGGGCGCGGGAGAAACTTTCCGTCGCTTATCCCACATCCTTGGCCTTCGCTGCCCTTTCTACCGAGATAAGCAACTCAGCCAGCCCACGCCATCGCGTATTATAGACAATGTGTCAGGAGCCTATAATGGCTCGCACACATCGGGATATAATACACCCTGCATGGACGCTTCGTTGCATTTATCTTCCAGTAGAAACCAAAGGTTGCGAAGTTTTGGATGTAGAAGATAACGTCATGAAAACGTCCTTCGAGACCAGCCCTACAAACGGCTTGGTGGTCTCTGTTCCAACGATGTCTTGACCCGCCCTGTCCACAAAGGACTGGCTTAGTCAACTGCAAATATAAAGAAATATTTCGAAAGTCCCAAGTTTTTCAATAGAAATCTCGCAAAATCACCACATTCATAAGATAATAGGAAACAAAAAAAGGAGTGCTTGTGGCACTCCTAAGATATTTCAGCATTATATGATTGTTATTGTGATTAAACTATCACACCTAAGTGTAATTGCTCTATCGGGAATATCAAGTCCCAATTCTTACCCCACACTACATTGCCATTAGCTATCGTGAAACGACTGAACTTACGGGGGTCAAGATATTTGTTGTATTGCGGATGTGGATGACGACGGATAAAATCGCCGACATCAACCTTTTGTGTCGTGTTGTCGCTGAATGTTATGTTGATCATCAGGTTCCCTGCATTTTCAGCCTTAACAACATATAGTTTCTCCATAGTCATTCCTCCTTATAATTTCTTATTAATCCTAGTACTACGAACACTTTGCTTTAAAACAAAGAATTTAATCCATTTCTGGATAATGTTCTTATTGAACATGAATAGGTTCGTGCTCATTTGAGAAGAAATAGAATATAAATCCGAAGTATTCGAATATTTTGGGCATAACAAGTATCATTTATCTCTTTCTGAGGGCAAAGATAGAGATTATTTCTGAAAGTCCCAAGTTTTTCATGAGAAATCTCGCAATAACATCCATCAGCCATCTTCATGAGACAGGTACCCGCCTCTGCGTTCCCACTCGCCTCCCATTCGGTTCCCATTTATTATTAGCAAATTTAGATGTTTAGAAATTTAGTTTATTGGTATATATGAAAATAAAATAACTATGGAAATTTGGCTGTGTGGTAAATTCTTCGTACTTTTGGCTTCGCCGAAGGTACTCACGTTCGAAAGAACAAAGAAAAACGAGTTTTCCTTTGGTTCTTTGCTCACTTATTCGTACCTTTGCAGGCTGAATTTAATATATTATTAAATAGGAACATGAACGAAAAGATTCAAAAGACACTGAAATCGGCTGAGACGGAAGACTGGCTCGACTTGCATGTGGTGCGCCCATTCTGCTATTGGTGGGCTGTGTTGTTTGCCAAGCTCGACATACACCCCAATACGGTGACCATCCTCTCGATGTTCATCGGGGCTGGCAGCACTTTCTTCTTTGCCTATGGCAGTTTTATCTATGAGGGTACGCACGGACTGGTGATGAACATCATTGCCATCCTGTTGCTGTGTCTGGCTGATATCTTCGATTGCACGGACGGACAGCTAGCTCGTATGACGGGCAAGAAGAGTCGTTTGGGACGTATTCTTGACGGTGTGGCTGGTTTTGCATGGTTTGTGCCTATCTATCACGGACTGGTGTATCGTTTCTACATCCATCACGACATTGAGTTCGGATGGCTGGGTATTGAGGACACGCCTGAGAATGCGCTGATTGCCACTGCTGTGGTTTATGTACTGGGCGTCATTTCGGGTGTGGTAGGATTGGCTGGTCAGCAGCGTTTGGCCGACTATTACATCCAGGCTCACCTCTTCTTCCTGAAGGGTGAGAAGGGTTCGGAGTTGGATAATTCGGAGAAGCAGCAGGAGATTTACGACCAGATGACACCTGAGACACCTTGGGCTGAACGCTATTTCCAGAAGTCGTATATCGACTACACAAAGAAACAGGAGCAGAAGACGCCTGAGTTCCAGCTGATGCTGAAGGCTATGCGCGAGAAATATGGTTCGCTGGACAATATTCCTGCTGATATCCGTCAGGACTTCCACGACAGTTCACTGCCTGTGATTACATGGAACGGACTGCTGACGTTTAATTTCCGTTCGGCATGGTTGTTCCTGTTCTGTCTGCTCGACGTGCCTGCCATGAACTTTGTGTTCGAAATCGTGTGTATGGGACTGCTGGCGTGGTATGTCAACCACCGCCACGAGAGCTTCTGCAAACGCATCAGAACGAAGATTGAGCGCTTATGAAATGGACGAAACAAAGGCTGAATAACCTGTTTTTCATTCTCGGCATTGTTGCCATCGTGGTGATGCTGCTGACGTTCGATGTGAGTTTCATCGAACTGTGGGACCATCTGTGTCACGCAGGTTACTGGCTCATCCCCATCGTAGGGGTATGGATTTTCGTCTATGCATTGAATACCCTTGCATGGAAAGCTACCATCGAGGGCAATATTGGAGGCAAGATGCCTGTGAGCTTCTGGCGACTCTACCGACTCACTGTGACAGGGTATGCTCTGAACTATGCCACACCCGTTGGCGGACTGGGTGGTGAACCGTATCGCATCATGGAGCTTTCGAAGGATATCGACAAGCAGCATGCGACATCGTCGGTCATCCTCTATGCTATGATGCATTTCTTCGCCCATTTCTGGTTCTGGTTCATCAGCATCTTCATCTATCTGGGACTAGCCATCATCGGCGATTTGCCCATCACGACGGCTATTGGCATCACACTGGGCATCATCGTGGTGTTCTGTCTGTTCTTCTTCTATCTCTTCTCACGAGGTTATAAGAACGGATTGGTGAAGTATGTGCTGGGCGTCATAGCCAATATCCCTGGTTGCAAGAAATCGACACTGCGCTTCTGGGCTCGCCACTCGGAGGCCATCGAGAATATCGACAAACAGATAGCAGCCCTGCACCATCAGGACAAGGGGGCTTTCTATAAGAGCCTGCTGCTGGAGTATTTCTCGCGTGTCGTGCAGAGTTCAGAGGTGATGTTCATGCTGCTGCTCTTCGGCATTGACTGTGGAGGCGGCTGGGACGGACTGACGCTGACTTTCCTGCACAGCATTCTGATAGTGGCATTCACCACGTTGTTTGCCAACCTCATCGGATTCCTGCCCATGCAGTTGGGCGTTCAGGAGGGCGGTTTCGTGCTCTCCATCGCAGCGCTCGGCCTGTCGGCAGCGCTCGGTATCTTCGTGAGCATCATCTGCCGCGTGAGAGAGATTATATGGATTGCCATCGGTATGGCGTTGATGAAATGGAAGAATTGAAATAACGAAATAAAAGAAATAAGAAATGAATTATCTCGACAGAAACGAATTTAATTTTGAGCCTAGCCAGAAAGTGGTAGATGATAATTTTATTTTTATTTTTACTCAATTCAATTTTTTTTCAGAAAAATTTTTATTCTCATCATTTTATTTCAATAATTATTGTTATTCTTCTAATTATATTTATTCGTTTTAATTCAAAGATTAAAGTGTATTATATAATATTAATTTTAAAATATTATTCTTTTTCATTCAATCTTCTTTTAATTAAATATATAAATACAAAATATTTTGTAAATATCTATTTATTAGGAAGTATTATTGGATTATCAACTGTAATTCAGGAAATTGTGTATTTTGATGATATAAATTTTTCTTTTCATTTTTTTATATATTTCTTTTTATATTTAAGCAAGAATTTTTTCAAATATAAAATTATTTCAAATTTAGATTCAATTCATTATTTTATTATAAATTTTATGATACAATCTATTTTTTTTTTACACACAACAAAAAACACCGTTTGTGTAATATTAAATATATTTTTGATATTATCATGTTTAATTTATTTAGAAATATTAGTGTTAAATTTTTGTGGGTTAAGTGAAAATATTAGAGAAAATATTGAAAAAAGGGGTATTGAGAATTTGAATAATGATCTTAATCAAACTGATTCTACAATATCCATGTCTGAATATATCATAGAACAATAAAGTATTTATATTAATAGTTTTAATTATATTATTACTTAAACTTCTCTAAATTGAATTCTTTTTTCTTCTAATTTATAATATTTCAATTATTGCCATTTGAAATTAATTATTTTTTGAAATAAAAATATGTTATTTTATATTTTGTTCAATTATTCAAGTGATATAAATAATAATAATAATAAAATTAAATTAAATTTTTATGATAAAAATAGATGCTTATACAAAATAAATATATCTTTAATTAAACATAATTTTGATTGTTGAAAATTTAATTTGTTTCTTTGAATCTTTTTTATTTATTATTTTTTTTATTTTCTAAATTTTTTTTTATTTATTTTCAATATTTTATCTTTCAAATAGAATATCATTTAAATATATTAAATTTATTTTTATTTTTTTTGTATTATAAATAAAAAGTAATGAATTATATTTTATTCAAAATCTCAATTTTTAAATTGAATATGTCTCTAAAATAAAGAATATTAAAATTTTATAACTTTATATTTGATTAAATAAATATTAAATATTTTAAAAAATTTATTTTTATATGGAACTATTATCTATCATTCTCTTATAATCTGGAGTTTCATCTTCTAATAATTCAAGAGCTTTTTTTTTCTTTATTTTTCCTAAGGATTTATAAATATAAAATGCTAAATAAAATATAACAGCTAAAAAAAAAATGAAAATAATCCATGGAAAAATTTTCCTAAAAAATCCAGAAGAATTTTTATCATCAATATAAAATCCAATATTTTTTTTTTCTTTATTAAAAACAACCATATATTTTTTAAAAAAAGGTTTTCCTAAAAGAAAAGAGCTACTCATACTTTTAAAAAAATAGCAAAGAAAAAAATAATATTTACCTTTTTTAATAAATAAATCATTATAATTTAATTCAAAAGTAATATTACTTTCATAAGTAGTGATAATTAAAGGTTTAAATTTAGTAATATTAATAGTATCATCACAATAATAAATATAAGCTCCCAAAAGTCCAATAGTAACATTAAAGCAATGATTATTTTTAATATATTCATTAAAAAATTGATTTAAAACAATTTCTTTATATTTACTTGTTCCTCTTAATAAACTTATTTCATATGAAAAAACACAATCAATTAATCTTTCTATTGAATGTTCTCCATAACTTATATCATTTAAAATAACTTGAATTCTATTATCTATTATTTTTGGATATATTTCTTTATATTTTTTTTTATTATATTTATTTGAATTATATTCATGAGGAAATTGTCCTATTATAAAATCACCTGTAAATTCATCTTTATATTCAAGAAAAAAAATTTCTTTTTCTATTATTTTATTTTCTTTTAATTGATGGATAAAATTATAATCTATTAAATCTTTATTATTCGTATCATAAGATAAACCAATTATTCCTGTATAATAAAGTTCATAAGATTCTTTAAAAGAAAGAATAAATTTAAATATTGAATTTTTTTTATTATTTATTATAAAAATGTCTTTAGCTTTTAATGCTGAAACAAAATCTTCACTTTCATATGTTTTTTTTTTTTCTATTTCTTCAAAGGATGAAGATTTATTTTCATTAAATTTTTCTATTGGTAAATCAGTTTGATAAGAAGAAATAAAAAAAGGATATTTTTGTAATTTTAAATTTATCGGAAGATTTTGAATTGGAGTTCCTAAAGATAATGTAATTGTTATATTATTATGTTGATATTGTTTTATATATGCTTCTGGATCATTATATTTTTCATTTTTTTTTATTGTAAATGGAAATTGTAAATATGAGAAAATTATTTGAAGTGTAAAAAGAAATATTAAGAATTTCATTTTTTTTTTATATATTTTTTATTGTTTTATTATTCATTTATTTTTAAATTTTTTTTTTATATTTTTTTTATGGAAAATTTTAAAGATGATGTTATTGATGTTTTTACTTCAATAAATAATAAGAAAAATATATTAAAATTAAAAAAAATCGATAAAAAGAAACAAGTAGAAAAAAATAATAATATTATATATTATAAATGTAATTATGAAAATTGTTTTAGAAAATATACTTCAAAAAATTCTTTAAGAAAACATTTATTAACTCATCAAGAAAAGAAATTTAAATGTAAAATATGTAATAAATCATTTATTGATAATTATAAATTAAAAAGACATTCTTTAATTCATTCAAATGAAAAAAAATTTATTTGTGAAATATGTAAAAAAACTTTTTCATTACAATATAATTTAAAAATTCATTCAAGAATTCATTCAGGAAAAAAACCTTATTGTTGTGTTTTCCCAGGTTGTTATAAAAAATTTTCTCAATGGTCAAATTTAAATATTCATTCAAAAAAACATTTAAAAAAAGAAATTATTGATAAAAGAAATGATATTTTAAATGAAATTGAAAATGATAAATATTCAGGAACTTTAAATATTAAAAATTTAAATAAATTAAATTTACTTTTAGATACCTTTGATGAAGGAAATAAAAATAAAATATTCTACAATTAGAAACTAATAAATCTAATTATATAATTATTTAATTTAAATAGAAAAAACAAAATACAATAATAGAAATATTATTAAAATATTTTCAAGTTATTTATTTAATTTTATCAATTAATATTTTTTTAATTTTTTATAATAAATAAATAATTATTTTTATGTTTTTTTCTATATTAAATATTATAAATGATAAAAGTGGAAATATAAATTTTAATTATTAAATTTTATATGAAAATTATATCTTAAAATGAAATTTATTTATTGTTTGAATGAATAGAATTAAAAGGAAATATCGGTTTTTTTTTATCTGCTGAAGTTTCTTTATCATAAAATTGTAAAAAATCTTTTTTTAAAAATAATTTTTTACCATTCATTAATTCATAGAAATTATTATATTTTTTTAAACCTTTTTTATTAGATAATAAATTATTATCTTCTCTAAAAGAATTTTTAAAACTTTTATATTTAATATTTGAATCATCAATTCTACTTGAATAATCAGTAATTGAATAAGAATTTAATTTAAAATTCATATAATTATTATAAACTAATGTATTAATATCTTTTTTTGTTTTATCTTTTATTATTTTATCATTAAGAATATTTTTATTATCTACTGAATTATTAATTTTTAAAATTAAATCCTTTTTATTTCTTAATTTTTTTTTTAATTTAATATTCTTAAATGATAAAGTAAAATTTAATTTTGAAGTTTTTTTTCTTTTATTTATTGAAAAAGTTTTATATAAAACCGTTTTAGAAGTTAATGGACGATGAGTTTTTTTTTTTTGAGATAAATTTAATGAATTATTAATTGTATTATTTCCCAAAGAATTATTTATTGATTTATTTTTAAAATTTGAATTAATAGAAGAATTATATTTTTTATTATATTTTTCAATATTTCTTTTATTAAAATTCTTAATTTTATTTTTTAATAACATTTCTTCTTTATTATTAATTAAAGGAATATTATTAGAAGTTTTAACATCATCAAAAGTATTTTTTTTTTCTAAATCATTTAAAAATTCCTTATAATTTGAATCTAAATGACTTTTAATTCTTCTTCCTATTCTTTGTGTTTTTCTAACCAATTGTGAAAAAAACATAGATTTTTTTTCATTTATAATATCTATTAATTTTTCTTTTTTTTCTTTATCTGGAGTCATATTAATTATTTTAAACATATTAAATAAAGAAACTCTTCTAATTTTTCCATATTGAGAAATACATTTAACAAAATAAAATCTATTTTTAATTTCTAAAGCATCTTCTAATCCAATAACTTCTTTATTTTTTATTGTTTTTATATAAATTTTATGTAAATTTTTATCATCTCTTATTTCAAATTCTGGTAAATTTAATTTTTTTTTATTTAAATTTTCATTTGATAAAATAATATTATTTGGTTGAAAAAAATTTGAAATACAAGGTGATTTTTCTTTATTTTGTAAAATTGATTCAAATAAATCTTTTAATTCATTATCTTTTAATTCTTCATTTTTATTTAATAAAAAATTTACTAAATTATTTTTTGAACTTTTAATATAAGTTAATAATTTATTTACCCAACCAAAACTAATTAAAGTAAAAACCTCAAAATCTCCTTCATCAATAAAATAAATATAATCACTATTTTCATTTTGTTTAAAAACAAATTCTCCTTTTGTAAAGGTTTGAAAGGCAAAATTATTAATTAAAAAAAATAATTGTTTACTTACTAAAAAATCAAAAATAGGAAAATCAATTTTTAAATGATTTAATTGAAGTTCAAATTTTTGTTTTTCAATTTCTAAAACAATTTCATTATAATCTTCTTTATCTAAACATAAACAAATAGAATTAATTAAACTTTTAATAGAAGCATTTCTTCTATTTTTTGTAAGTAAAGCAATTTCACCAAAAGAAAATCCACTTTCAAACTTTCCCATTTCTTCTTCATCTTCAAAAAAAAAATTAAAATTTTTTTGGGATAATTTATCTTCAAATTTTAAGTCTAAAATTTCTTCAATTTTTAAATCAATTGAATTATTTTTTTCAATTAATCTATGATATTTACCATTTTCTTTATCTTTTATTTTTATTGTATTTAATATTTCTAAATAATCCCAAAGTCTCATTTCTTTTTGAATATATTTAGGTTTATAAACTGCGACTTTTCCTGATAATAATATATAAAATTTGTCTCCTTTTTCTCCATATTTAATTATATATTCTTCAGGCTCATATTCTTGAATATATAATATATTTGATAATTGCTCTAAAGTTGTCATTTCTCTTGAATCTCTTAATTTTTTAAAAAAGGGATAATTATCACATAAATAATCACTCAATATTTTATTTTCATATTTTGTTCTTGCATTTTTCCCCTTTTGTAATAAATATATTGCATTTTGAAGTGTAAATGAATGCTTATCTTTATTTGATTTTGGATTTGATGAAAATTTTTTAAATAAAATATCTATTGAATATGGAATTATACTTAAATCATTTCTAAATAACATTTTTTTATTTTTTCAATTTAGAATATTATTTTATTTTTCACATATTGATCAATTCAAAATATATTATTTATAATTATTGTTGAGAAATTATTGATTAAAATTTTTTTTTAATTTAAGTTAAGGATTAGACTTGAATTAATATAATGATTAAATGTTGAAAACACTAAAAATAATTATAATATAGATTTCGAATACAATTAAGTTTTTTTTATTCCTTTATAATATGTAAATTTATGATTCAAATATATTTTTTTTTATATTGAAATTCTAATATTTTTCTTTTAAATGTTTTTATTTATTATTAATCTTTTTTCTAAAAATTATTATTTCCCTTTCAATAATTTCCATAACCAATAATAATTCATTTAATATTAAAAAATAATAACATCATTAAACTTTCATTTAAATTTTTGATAAATTTTAAAACTTTTTTATTATAAAAATTTTGAAAATAAATTATATTTAAGATTTAAAAAATTTTTTCATAATAATCCATATAACCATTATAACTTTTAATATTATTGTTTATTAAAACAAAAAGAATATTTATTATTTTCACTATCATTAATATTTAAGTTAATATTGCTTTTGTTTTATTATTTTTTCAGTATTTGAATATTTTTTTGTTTTTTGATTTTCTTTTAAAAATAATTTTTTAAATTTTTTAAAAAATGAATTCTAAATCAAAAGATTTAATAAAATATTTGACTTTTATTGGAATAATAACAGAATCAACAAATGAAATTTTTGAAAAATGTTATAAGCAATTATTTAATAATAATAACAAAAAGAAACAAGTCCAAAAAATTGATACATATAATTTATTTTTTAAAGTATTAGAATTATATTTTAATACAATTAAAAGAGAAGATAAATCTTCAATTTCAAATTGTATAATATTAAAATATCTTCAAAATAAACAAAAGTTAATTTCAAATTATTTATTTTCTTTAATAAATAATTATGAAAACAAAAAGAAATTAATTTATTTATTTTTATGGTATGAAAAAGTGAAAAAAATAAAAGAAGAATCATTTTATTTAAAAGAATTAAAAAAAGAAGAATTGATTCAATCATATGAAAATTTATCATCTTTTCAAAAAATGCAATTAGATTTATTATCAAGACAAAAGAAATATATAGATAAATATAAAAAGAATAAAATAAATAAATTAAATGAAAATGAAAAATTAAATAATATTTTATGTCCTTTTACTCCTCAAATGCAAACCAAAAATTCAAAAAATGAAAAATTATTTTTAAAATATTCAGAAAGAAATCCTTTTAAAAGATTATATAATGATAGAGAAAAAAGAGCTGAAAAAAGACAAAAAATTGAAGATGAAATAAATTATTCAATAAAAAAAAATTCTTTATTTAGAACAAGTAATAAAATAACAATGAGATTAAATAAAAAAAAAATAAATGAAGAATTGAGTTTATTTCAACAATTTAATATTTTAAGTTGTAATCATAAAAGAAATATATCTTCAAATTTATTTATTTCAAATCCTTATAAAAAAGAAAATAAAACAAGTTTTTCAAATGAAATATCAGATTTAAAAAGAGGATATTCTTCAAAAAGAAAAAACAATAAATTAAGAAGTAAAACTCCAAATTATAGAAGTGAATATATTTAATATTAATATTTTAAATATTTTTGTAATACTATTTCATAATAAAAAATAAAAATTCTATAAAAATTTGATATATAATAAAAATTCAAATAATGCTAAAAAGAAAAATTTAAATAAAACTTTTATTATTTTTAATAAATATAATTCTCTTCTTGAAAAAACATTACTGAATTAATTATTGCTAAAATAGAAGAAAAAAAGAAAAAAAAATGAAAAGATGAAAAATTATCTTAGCAAGAGTAGAAGAACATTTAAATGAACTTGAAATAAATTTTTATTTCTTTTTTAGATTGAAGTTTATTTTTAAAATATGAATTAATTATTAAACTTTGGGATTTATTTTTTTCAATATAATTAATATTCTTTTCACAATAATGGAAAAAATAAACATAAAAGAGATATAAATGGAAAAGTAATAATAACATTATTTTTAAAATATATATTCAAGTTTTATATATTAGTAATTTTAATTTTCGTTCACCATGATTAAATATTAAATATTTTAATTTAATAAAAAAAATTTTAAAATTGTTTAATAATACTTTCCTATAATAAATAATATGAGATTTTATTTATACTTAAAGAATAAAATTTTTATTATATAATAAGATTATATTCATAAAATAAATAAATATCTGAATTATTTTCCAGAATATTTATTTATAACTTTATTTTGCTTTATTTAAATTATTCTTAATAATTTTTCAACCCAAAAGAATTTTTTTCTTTCTTTTCACAGAAAGAATTATTATTATTAAAGTTTTTTTTATTATTTATAAAATTATTTATAATTTTTAAATTTTTTTTTGAATCAATATTCAAATGATATGAGTTGAATAAATTAAGATAATTTAAAGTTTTATAGATTTGTTCTATTATTTTTGGAATAAATTTTTCGTCTTTTATTAATTCTTTTATTTTCTTATTTATATTTTCTCCTTCTTTTAAAGAAAGAATAATTTCTTCTTTTTCATTTGGAATTTTTATTTTTACATTTAATAAATTCTTTTTTTCTTCTTTATTTTTTATTAAATAAGGTTTTCCTATTTTTGGATTTATTCTTATTGGAGCTCTTGATAAAAATTCTGACATTAAAATATATTTTTTTTCTGAATTTTCTTTATTTTCTTCGTACATATTTTTTTTTTCCTTTTTTAATTGATTTTTCTTTATAATTTTATTTATTACTTTTTCTTCTTTACTTGAAGATTTGAAAAAATAATGATTATTTAATTTTTGTTCGTTTATAATATTGAAATTTTTATTATCATATAAATTATATTTTTCGTTATTTTGATTATTTACTTCATTATCTAAAAAATAATTATTATGAGTTTTTAAAATATTATTATAATTATTATTTTGTTTAACTAAATCATTAATAAAAAAATAATTGTTTAAAGGATTTCTAATATAATTTATAAAATATTGTTGGTTTGATAAAAAATAATTTTCTTTTGAAAATTCGTTTATTTTATTAATTTCATTATTATTATTATAAAAATTTTGGATATTATTATTATTGTTAATATAAGTTATTTCTGGGTTATTAATTCTAATATAATTATTAATATTATGAATTATATAACTTTGTTCTTTTGAATTTTCTTTTTTTTTATTTAATTTCTGATTTATATTTTTTTTTTGTTTGAATTTCTTTATCAAGTTTTCATTTAAAACAAAATTATCGTTTAAAAGATTTTTTTCAAATTCAAGAATTTCATTGTTTATTATTTCTGAATTTTTTTTTTCTTCTAGAACATTATTTTTTTTACCGCATAACTCAATAACATTATTTTTTTCATCTATTATTTCACTTTTTTTTTCAATAATATTTTTTAAATCTTTTTCACAATCATTGATATTTTTTTCGCGGGAGTCATTTTCTTTAATATTATCAATACTATTAGAATTATTTTCATTAAGTACATTAAGAATTTTACTTTTTTGTTTTTTGACTTTTTTTTTATGAGAATATGTTCTCTTCTTATAATGTCTTTTTCTTTTTTTGTTATTTTTTTTCTTTCCTTCTTCGCTTTCAACAGATAAATCAATTAAATTTGTTTTTGATTCTTTTTCAGAATTTGAAACATTAATGTTATTTATAAAATAAGTTTCATCTTCTAAAAAACTATTATTACATTCTTTATAAGAAGGAAATAAATAAATTTTTTCAGATTTAAGAGAATAATTTTCTTTTTCTAAAACTTTTGAAAACATTTTATTTTCTTTTTTTTGATAAACTTCCATATAATAGTGTTTATTTTATTATAGTTTATTTTAAAAATCTTTAAATCTTTAATGATGTATTTTAGAATTATTTCCTGAATGGATTTTTTCTTTTTTTATCTTTTAATAAGGAAATAAGAAGAAAAAATTTGTTTTTCTTTTTCAAATATATAATTTGTTTTATTTGTTTTATTTCTTTTAAAAATTTAAAGTTTGAAAATTAGATTAAAAAAATTGGAATAAAAGTTATTTTACTTCACGAAATATTTCGTGAGATATAAAAAGATGAGAACATAGAAAAAAAAATTTTTTTTTAATTTTGTACTTTCAAAATGATGTTTATTCACAAGTTTGATTTATTAAATGATTAATACAATTATTCATGAATATTTTAGTTAAATATGTTTTAGTTTTTTTAAATACGTTAATTTTACGTTATTATTTCCATTTTTCGAATATTTTTTTTTTTAAGATATTTTTTTGCATAAGATCAATTTTTGTGATTAAAATATAATTTCAATTATTTTTTGTGGATGACAGTTCAGTCTTTAATTTTATAAATTTCATTTATTAATATTATTAATAATTATTAATCATTATTTTTAAATAAAAAAAATAATTTAAAAATCATAAATTATATTTAAATTATTCAACAATTAAAAAAAATAAATTTTTTTTATTTTAAAAAATCATAAGTTAAGTGCTTAAAATTAAAAAGAAAAAAAATTTGAAGAATATTTAATTCTCAAAAAAAAAATTATATTCCTTTTAAAAATATATTACTTCATTTATTAAAGATAATTTTTATTATTATTATTTTCTTTTTCAATATTATATTTAGATTACTAAATAATACTTCTATCAAAATACTTTTGATTAAAAAAGTTTTAATTTCTTTTAAATATGTGGAATAAATAGTCATTTAAAATATATGTAAATAATTAAAAAAATTGTTTATTGACAAAACAAAAATTATTATTTATATTTTATAAATACCTCTTTATCTTTCTTTTTAAATATAAATTTTTCAATTCCATGAAAAATATTATAACTCATGAAATTTTTATTAAATTTTTTAGATAAAGAATCCATTAAAAATAAAAGCAAATTAGTTTTTTTTTTATTTCTAACAATATAAAAACTTTGAAAACTTTCTTTTTCTATAATAAAACTATTAGATTTATTACTTTTATTTTCAGAAAAAAAATCTTCTCTATCTTTTAAACTTCTTTTACTAAATTGAAGTAAAATTTTTTCTAAAGTATTATAATTATTCAATTTAATTAATTGTGTTAATTCATAAAAATTAATTTCAATAGAAGAAATAATGATAATTTCTTTTAAACTTTTTGGATATTCTGAAAAAAAAAGATAAAATAAATCACTTATTAAATTATAATTATTAATAGTATTATTTAAACTAATTTGTAAAGTTAATAAATTAGAATTTGAAGAAAATTCACTTGAAGTTATATATAAAATTAAATTTTCAAAAGTATCTTTATCTAAATAACCAATTGATAAATAATTTAAATTTGGTGAAATAATATTATAAATATGAGTAATATTAAAAAAATTTGAATGAAAAGTTAAATTTTTTAACTTTGATAATTTATTTTGAAATAAATTTCTTTTACTTAAACAATGATTTAAAAAAGGATTTTTTCTATTATCAATAAAAGAATATTCAGCTTGAATAATTAAAGTTTCATAATTATTAAAGTTTTTTTCAAGTAAAACAAATAAATTGATAAAGAATTTCAATAAAACTAATAAATAATCTTCACTATTTCTAAGCACAGAAGGAATATCAAATAATAAACTCAATTCTTTAATTTCATTTTTTTTTGTCAATAAAAGAAAAAATTTACTTAAATTATTTTCAAAAGAATTTATTAATTTATTCAATATTAAAGAATCAATTTCTGTATGGACTCCTCCTTCAAAATTTGAAAAATTTTCAATTTTCGGGAAAATAGATTTAAAATTATAATTTAATGTAAATAATAATTTTAATAACATTTGAGGAGAAAAATATTCTTCTGGAGGAAAAAAACTTAATCTTAAACTTTTTAAATTTTCATTTTTATAAATAAATCCTATTAATTTTTCAAAAGAATTTGAATCTAAACTATTAAAATCATAAGTAAATCCAATTAAATTTGAATTAAAAGTGAAAAAATTTAAAAATTGAAAATTCATTAATATAACATTATTTTTATTTAAATAATTTAAAATATCTTTTTCCATTTCATCAGGAATAATAAAATTAGCGTTATATAAATTTTTAATTTTAGAAATAAAAAATGAATAAATAATAATTAATTGGAAAGTTTTATCATATTTTTTCAAAAATTCATCATAAGTCAAATTATATTTTTTATCATTTACTATATTTAAAAATGGTTCTTCATCAATAGTTAAACTAAAAATATCTTCAAAAGAATCACTATTATTATTTTCATCTTCTTCTTCTTTAAAATTTAATTCATGAATTGGATCAAATATTCTTTTATTATTATAATAACCAGAATAATTTGTATTTTTAATAAGTTTTTTACTTGAATTTCCTAAATTTATTAATTCTTCGTTATATAAATTATAATAATCTTTATATATTTCTTCATTTGATAAATCAATTTCTATTTCCATTAAATTTTGAAATAACCATTCATTGTTTAATAAAATAAAAATATTATTTCTTATTATTTCTTCATCAATATCATTCTCAATTTTTAATTTTATTTTTTTAACTTTTTCAAATTTTTTAATAAGAATCATACATTCAATTGGAATAATATAATATTTATCATCTTTAAATTCTTGGAATTTATAATTTAAATTATTTTGATTAATTAAATTTAAATGCTTTATAGTTCTTATTTTTTTTGGAGAACTTGATAAATTTGTTCTAGATAAATCTTCATTCATTGAATTATTTGTACTTGAAGGAGGAGATATACTTGTACTTAAATGAAAATTATTTATAACCTTTTCATTTATATATCTTTTCAATACATCAAAATTACTTTTTTTAAATTTTTTTATTTCATTTAAAAATGTTTCATAATTGTTTACTATTTTACTTTTTGATAATTTATTATATATTACTGATATTATTATTGATAAATCATATAATTCATTACTTGTTAAATTCAATGTTACATCTTCTTTTTTATTTAAAATACTATTTAATGTTTTAACTACTAATTTTTTATTTTTTCCATTTTTTATTTTTTCTGATATTGCTATATTAATTTTAAAAACATCTTTTAATGAATTTTCAGGAAGAATTATATCAAAAAATTTATTTATTTCTTTTCCAATATTATCATCAGAAACTAAAGAAAGTGTAGTAAATAAATTTAAAGTTTCATTCTTTTGAAATTGTTCGTCTGTTAATTCGAAATTTGTTTTATGATCTATTTTAAGAAAAGGAAGAAATTCTTTTTTCATATTCATTAATTGTATAAAATAAATATAAAATATTTTCTTAATTTTTAATAATAATTATTTCTTTAAAATCATTTATAAATAGAAATTAAAAATAAAAGTAAAATTAAATTAATTTTCAAAATTAATATTTGATTAATTAAACATTTAAATATGAGTGTTCAAAATCAAAAAATAAAAATAATATTATCATATTATCATAATAATCAAACATTAATAACTCCAATTCATAAAAATCTTTCATATATAAAGGATAAAATATTTAATATTTATTATCCAATATCAGGAGAAATAACAATATTATATAATAAAAAAAATTTAAACAAAGAATTAGATAAACCTTTAGGTTTACTTTTTCCAGGACAATCAATGGTAAAATTAGATATAATTAAAAATGAGAAAATTATTTTTAAACAAAATAAAAATTTAAAAAATAGTCAATCTACCATTTTTTTTAATAATAAATTGTATGAAAAAAAAAAATTACCTCCTATTAATATTAAACTAAGAGCTAAAAGTCCAAATATAAAAGATTCAAATAAAATTTCTTGTTATGAATGTTTTAAAGCAATTTCTTTTATTTTTTGTAGAAATTGTAATAAATTTTTATGTGAAAAATGTCATAAAAAAAATCATTTAAATCATTTAACAATTGATTTATTTAATGATGATAGATTATGTTTAATATTTTATAAAGATAAATTATTAAAAGAATTAAGAGAAAATTTAAATATTTATGAAAGAATAGATTTAATAAAAGAAAAAGAAATTGATATTGAAAAATGGGGAAAAATTTTTACTGAGAAAATTGATAATATTAATGAAGCTTCTTTACAAATTCAAAATACTGTGAATAAAAATTTTAAAAATGAACAAATTAATATCGGAAATGATATTGATGATGTGTATTATTTTGTTAAAAATAAATTAGATAATGTAAATTATAATAATATTAAAAATCCTCTTGATTTATTTTTAGAAATTAATAAAAATGAAAAAGAAATTTCAAAATTATTTCATGATTCTATTTTATTAAATAAAAAAGATAATTTAAAAAATAAAATTAAAAATATTTATTCTAGAATTGAAGATGAAATTGAAAATATTATACAAGAAATTGAAAATGATAATGAAATACCAAAATAATTATTTTCTATTAATATATCTTTTTTAATATAATTATTATATTATTTTTTAGTAAAGAAACAATTAAAAAATATAAAAGATAAATCATAATTAATTTTATTTTAGTTTCAAATATTTATTAATTCTAATATAGAAAAATCATTATTTTTTCTTAAGTGTTTGATTAATCTTTTTAATAATTTTTATTTAAATAAAATTTTTTTTTTTCATTTAAACATATTTTATCAATATTTTAAATGTTTGAAATGATTGAATAAATAAATTTAAAAAAATTGTTTAACATTGAGTTAAGTAAATTTATAAAATTATTGTATTATTTATTTTAAAAATAGGAAAACCAAATACAAAAAATATATATAATAATGATTATTTATTTTTAATATCATAATAAATTTTAGTATTAGGATCAAAATAAATTCCTTCTTCTTCATCATAAATTAAATTTTCATAATTTTTAATAACTTTATAATTATTATTAGAATTAGTACTTATTCGAGAATTTAAAAGTGGATTTTTATCTTCTTCATTAATTAAATTATTTTTAATAATTTCTTTTTTATTTCCATAAGAATCAAAAGAAACTGGAATCATTTTTCCTATTGGAGGTGAATATGGTCTATTACTATCTAATTTAAAATTAATTTTTAAATCTTCTAAATTATTATCAATATCAAAAAAGTTTTTTTTTTCTTTTTCTTTTATTTTATTATTTGTTAAATTTAAATTGTTTTTGTTTTCATTTGATTTTATTTTTTTTTTATCTATGTTTATTATTTTTGATTTTTCTTTATTTTCTTTTTTATTAAAAGTTGATAATAATGTTAAATTATCATTTAAATCATATATTTCTTCAATACTTTCATTTGAATTTTTTTTATCTAAATTTTTATTTGTATTTTCATGATAATTATTAAATTTATTAAATAATTCTTTATTATTAAAATTTTTCAAATTTACTTCTTCGTTTTTATTTCTTATTACTTTTATATTTGAATAATCATTTTGATTTTTTATCAAATCTTCTTTTTTTTTTTCTTGAATTGATAGTTTATTTCCATATGAAGATTTTATTTTTTTTTCTTTTTTTATTTTTTCTTTGGAATAATTATGAGATAAATTTTTTTTAGAAGAATTATTACTATTATTTAACTTATTAGGAGAAATAGAATATCTATTATTATTATTATTATTATTATTATTATTATTATTATTATTATTATTATTATTATTTATAATATCATCATTAATATCAATAAATCCAGTAATTTTATTATTATTATTTTTATTTGAATTATTAATCTTTGCATTATAATGAATTTGACTTTTTAAAATATTAAACCCAGGAAGTTTTCTTCCAAATTTAACATTGTCTTTTGTTCTTTGAGCTAAAGTATTTTTTTTAGAGTTACTCATATTTAAACTACTACTTTTGTTATTATTATTATTATTGTTATTATTAATATTATTAATATTATTATTTTTAAAATTTAATAAATAATTTGTTTGAATTTTTGAAGGTGAATTATCATTAATAAAAATATCTTTTGTACTTTCACTTTTCCTATTTATTTTATATAAAAATTTTTCTTTATTATTATATTTAATATTATTTCTTAAATTATTATGATATATATTTTCCCCGTTTAAATTATCTACTAATGATATAAAATTAATTCCTAAATTTAAAACAGGACAATAATTATTTTCTTCAATTCCTTTATTAAGATTTTCAATTTTTAAATTAATAATATTATTCTTAATAATAATAATTCCTTTATTTACAGGTTCTTTCATATTTTTAATAGAATAAATTTTTCTAATTTTACAATTTCCACAAATATGAATATAATCAATGCATTTAAAAGATTGAAATTGAAAGCATTGATTTAATAAATTTCCAATATCAATATAAAGATTAATCCAATTATTAATTATTAAATTATTAATTGAGATTTGACAATTAAATTGATTAATAATATTTTCTTTTAATGAAGTTAAAAAAGTAAAACGCCTTTTTGTATCTGAATTATCAGTTGCTTTAATTTCAATAGAAAAAGATTTTGAATTTAATAAAAAAAATTGAAATATAATAACATTATTATAAATTTTTATTGAATTCTTTTCATTATGTGGACATTGCATTTTCGAATTTACATTCATTAAAGTTAAATAATTACTTTTTGAATGTGGTTCAAATCCTTTTTCTTTTTTTCCTGTAAATTTCCATTTTTTTATTAAATCTTCATCTAATTTTAAATTAATTATATATATTTTAATTACTTGTACTATATAATTCTATACAAGGTCCATTTTGAAAATATGAATTCATTTTATTAATTAAAAAAAAAAAAATTATTATTTTATTAATGATTATAAGGAATTTAAATTAAAAAAAAATAAAAATAATGAAATATATTATTAATCTATTTTACTTTTATTTTATCTTTAAATATATAAAAAGTGAAAGAATATTAGATTCAAATTGTAACGAAATTAATTCTTGTTATTATTGTTTTTTAAATGAAAATTGTGTTTGGTGTTCAAATTTAAATTCTTGTACAAACATAAAGTTTAAAAATAATTGTAATATGTCATTTATTGATGAATTAATAAATAAAAATAATTATAAATTTTTAACTGAACAATATCAATGTATTAATCAAGAATCAGATATTGAAATTTATTATAATGAAAATAAATTTTATTATTCTCTTAAAAAAAAAGAAAATGAAAATTACGAAATTTTATATAAAATTATTTGCTTTGAATATTCAAAAGTTATTAAAATTAATATTAATATTGAATTATTAAATGATAAAGGTATATTAAATTTATCTTATTATAATAACTTAAACGATGACAATAAAAATTTAAAAAATAATAAAAGTGATATTTCAATAAAAGAAAAAACAGTTAATTTATGTTTAAAAATTTCATATTTATTTTTAGAATATGAAAATGATTCTTTGACAATAAAAATGGAAAAAACAGATTATATAAATTTTTTCCAAATAATAATTATTATAGGTTCTTGTATAATTTCTATATTTTTAATTTTATCATTAATAATTTTAGTATATAAAAAATGTGGTAAAAACTATAATAAAATTTCAAAAAATCAAAAAACTCGAATTTTAGGAAGAAAATATAATCATTTAAAACAACAAAGTGAAATGAATTCAACAGGATTAAATTCAATAAACAACAATACTCTTAAAGTTGATGAAGTTAATAATGAAAGAATAAATAAAAAAATTATTAATGAAAACTTATTAAAAAAAATAAATTTATTACCTTCTTTTATTTTAGATGATAATCATTCTTCATTTCAATTATATGATTGTAGAATATGTGGAAAAAAATTTAGTAATAAAAATAATATTATTATTTTATCTTGTAATCATTTTTTTCATAAATCTTGTTTGGAAAAACAAATTATAATAAATGAAAATAATAAATGTATTTTATGTAAATCAAATATTATTTAATTTATTTATAATAAACAATCTATTTTAAAAATAATAAATTAAACTTCAAAAACTTTATAAAATAAAAATATTAAATTAGTTTCATTATTAATGGTAATTTCATTTTCAAAAAATATTATTATATATTAACAATAATTAAAATAATTCTTCTCAATTTATTTCCATTTAAATAATCTCTTTTATATTGTTACAAAAAATTTGTTTTATTATTTTAACAATATAAGTTTTTTTTCTTAAATTTCCATTTTTGAAACACAAATTTTATGTTTTTGAACTTTTTATTTTCATTTATTTTTTTAACTTTATTTCATTTATTTTTTGAAATAATGAATGATTAATAAGAGTTTTTTACTATAATTTTTATATATTATTATTAGAATATTTAATATTTTTATTTGAGAAATATTTATTTGTTGGAGCAATAGTTCCATTTAAATATAAAATATTATTTTTCCTTTTTTTACAATCATCAAATAATTTAAAGTTTTTGATATTAAAATTATTTTTTGAATTTCCTATTAATTCTGAATGATTTTTTTCATTAAATATTATTGACTTAATTGACTTATTTTTAGTATAAAAGTTACTTAAATTAATAAGTTTAAATTTTGTATTTATTTTCATTTTATTATATAAACTTGGAGATTTTTTTGTGATAAATATATCTTTTAAATTTTCAATTTCATTTAAATTTTCTTTTTTATCATATTTAATACAACAAGAATTACTTTTTTTATTTTTTTGATAATTTCTTGATTTTTTTTCTAATTTAGAATTATTCAAAAAATTTAACATTGAAGTAGATAAAAGAGTTTTCATTTGAGTAATGTTATTTATATTTATATATTTATGTTTTTTATTTCTACTATTAGATTTAGAAATATAAGTTGAATTTAATTTTATTTTTTCAAATATTGAATTTAAATTGTTTTTTTGACTTTGATTTTGAATTGATTTTATTGAATTACTTTTATTATTTAAATTAATATTATTATCATTATTTCTTGAAGAAAATAATTTTTTAAAAGGACTTTTCATATTTTTTTTATTATTTTTTTGAGATAATGAAACAATGATAGATTTAATATTTCTACTATTTTCATTTACATTTATTTTTTTAAAAAAAGTTTCTTCTTTTGAATGAATTTTATTTTCCTTATTTAATTTATTTGATAATATTTCTAAATGATTATATAAATCAATATATTTAAAATGTGCTCCTCCTTCATAAAATTTAATTTTTTCTTCTTTTTTATTATTATTATAATATATTCCTCTATAACTTTCCATTATTTAAAAAAAAAATAATTGTTAATATTAAATATTTTTTTATATTAAAAAAAATTTAATTAATATTTAAAGGATGATAATCAATCAAAAGAATTAAAAAATTTCCTAATCTAATTAAGAAATTTTTTAAATTATAATTTTAGTTAATCTATTATACAAATAAGTAAAAAAAAGAAATAATTATTTATTGAAATTTCTTTAAAAAAAAAAAAGAATTAATTATTATAAATAAATATTAATTTTTTTTCTTTTTTTGATATGGAAATATTAAAACATTTTTATTTAATCTAACAGGAGAAACATTAGTAGTTTTAAATTTAAGTTTATATCTATTAATATTTTCATTAGTATTTATAATTTTAATAGTTTTTTTTTCTTTCAAAAAATTTCCTCTATCAGTAAAGCAGAAATTATTTTTTTTTTTATTTAAAGGCATTTTTAATTTTTTTAAAATATTTTCTTCTTTTTTTTTATTAGTATTTGTTAAAATTGGTAATTTTGAAAAAGAATTATTTGTTGATAACACTTTAAGAACAAATTTTTGATTATTTCTTTTTTTTTTATTTGATATTGTATTAATAAAACAATTATTAGTATAATTTTTTTCATTTTCATTAAAATAATTTTTTAATATTTCTTTATTATTAAATTTATAATGTTGATTGTTTCTATTATTTAAATTATTAATATTATTAATTAAAATATTATTATTATTATTATTTGTTTGTGAAAAATTTTTTGTTAAATTTTTTAAAATTGATTTAACAGTGTCATCATCATATGAAAAGCTTAAATTATTTTTTTCTAAATTTCGAGTTGTTATTTTTTTATTCGATAAATTATTTTCTTTTTTCATAGAATAAATTTCATTATATTTATTAATATCATTTAAATTTTCTTTTGATAAATTTAAAGATAAAGAAGTTACTTTACAATGACTTTGACTTTGAATATTAATAATTTTAGAAAACTTTTCTTTTTTTTTATCAAGAAGAAAATTTAGTATTTTATTTTTTCTCCTTTTTTTTTCTTTAATTATTTCTTTTTGTAATTTATATTTAATTTGATAATATTTAAATAAAACTTTTGAACAATCACCTAAATGGAAAAAAATAGGAAAAATTTTTAAAGAATTATAATTTAATCTATAAAATTCTTCAAATTTTTTTATTTTATTTAAACTTTCTTTTTTTTTGTAAATTCTTTTAAAACATTCTACATCATCATTCCAAAATAAAAGATCTTTAAATAAACTTATTATATGAGATTTTCCATCAAAAATTAAACCATTTATTATTTTTTTTTCAAATTTTTGAGGTGTTATATTATGTTTCTTTAAATTTAATTTTATTATTTTTGAATTCGATATATAATCATTTTCTGCTGTCAAATTATTTTTTTTATTGTTATAATAATATCCAGATAATTTTTTTATTATAAAATATGATGTATTTATTGTTTTGTCTTTAAATATGTTTTTTTTTAAATTTATATCATATTTAAGTTGTAATGGACATTTTCTTTTTCTTCTTTCTTTTATTTTTTGAATAATTGCTTCATTCATTTATATATATTTAACATTTATATTTTAAATTCTCATATTAATTTTTATTTTTTTCATCATTGTTTTAAATTAATATTAAAGTAAGATTTAAATATAATAATAATAAAAATAAAGGAAAATAAGCATTTATTCAAATTTTAATATTTATTTTAGTTATATTATATTTTTTATATTAAAATTATAAATTAAAATACTTCATATTTTTTAATTTCTTTTTTTTCTTTTTATACTTTTCCTTGATTATTTCAGTAAAAATAGTAAAAATTTTTTATTATATTTTCAATTTAAAAAATTATTATTTTAAGTAATAATCTAAAGATAAATATATTTTCTTAAATTCAAACATATTTCTTGTGTAATTAATAGGAATTTGAAAAAGAAAAAAATTTAAGATAATTAAATGAAAAATATTTTAAAAATAATATTTATTTAATTATTCAACTTTTTATTTTTTAACTGGTTTTTTTTATTAAATACTAATATCATTTGGAAAATAATAATATAATGGCATTAGTCAATAAAATAGAAATAATGTATATCTTGGATATAATTAATTCAATGTTTAGTTATTATTTTTATTTTTTTGCTAATATTTGTGTTTTAATATCATCATCTAATTTTTCAAAAATAAAATTATCTAATTTCGAATTTTTTTTATATCTAAACATTCTTTTAAAATATTCTATTATTTTTTCTCTTTTATTTTCATTTTTTTTAATATCAAAAAAATTTTCTTTTTCAACAACATTTAATTTTTTAGTAAATTTAATACTTAAATTTTGATGTGGATTTAAAAAGATTTCTTTTAAAAATCTAATTTCTTTTAAAGAAAGAAAATAAAAAAATAAATCACATTTTTCATCATAAATATCATTAGTTAATTCATAAATAGTTTTTTTCTTTTTAAGTTTATTTTTATTATTTGAATAATAATTACAACAACAAATAGTTTTCATTTTTTTTTTTAAATCAACAGTAACTAAAGTTTTAATTGAAAAGTCATTTGGATTTTTTTTAGAAAAAAGATTTCCATTTTTAAATTTTAAAAATAATAAACTAGTATCATTATGTTTATTTTTATATTTAATATTATTATTCATTTTAATATTATCTTTAAAAAAATGTAAATCAGTAGAAATTTGAGTTTTATATTTTTTTCCTTCTGATGTTGTATTTGGTATATTAATATAATTACTTTTACTATTAAAAAGGAAAACATTATTTATATTTGAATTGTATTTTTTTTTTTTTAAATCAGTTGAATTAGAATTAATTAATTTATTAAAAGAATTTTCAGTAGCATCAAAAGCTAAATTAGAGAAAGTAATTCTTTTTTTTTTCGTATTATTAGTACTAACATTAAAAAACATTTCAATGATTTTTAATTTTCTAAAGCTTAAATTAATAGAATCAGAAATTATTTTTCCAAGAAAATTAAAAAAAGTTAATAAACCACTAAGCATTGCTATAATATCTTGAATTTTAGTATATTTTCTAGTATAAACCATTTTTTCAAATTGCATATAAATATTAAAAGAATAAATCATTGTTGAAAAACCTTCATTTAATATTTCATCTTCAGTAAAATAGTTATATTCAGTATTAATTGAGTCTATTGCCCAAATTGATTTTTGTTTTTTATCTGAAAATAAAAAACCTTGATCATCATTTAATATTTGTTTTCTTAAATAAGTTCTTTCAATTTTTCTTAATTTATGATTTAAAGTAGAAAGATAAATTTTATGTTTTCTTTCAAAAGGTTTTTTTAAATTATTAACTCTAAAATTTACTGTATTATAATATATTGAAATAAAAACTGATTGATTTGAAAAAAAATTTTTTAATGATTCTATTGAAGTACAATTACTATTATTAAAAGAATAATTTTCTCCATTTTTACAATAAAATAATCTTATTTCAAAATAATATAAAAAATCATTTCCCCAATTTCCTCCAAAAGTTAAATTTTCCCATTCAATACAATATAATTCTCCGTATTTTAATATTAAATTTTCATTATCTTCAAAATCTTTTTCTTTACATTTTCTATATGGAATATATTTTTCAGAATAATTATTATTAGTATTTGAAGATGAAGAATAATAATATATCATTGGATAAAGTATATTATCTGAATTTATTTTCATACCATTTTTATCTTCTAATCTAAATGCTATCATTACTTTTTCTTTTGATAAATTTATTTTTTCATATTTATCTATTATGTTTGAATAATAATAAACTGGGTTTTTTCTAAAAAAAAAATCTTCTTCAAATATAAATATTAATATTATTGTTAGGAGAAATGTTATAATTGTTATTATTCCTCCTATCCATGTTTGAAATTTCATTTTTTGATATGTTAAAAAATGGAATTTTGTTCCAAATATATCTATATAGGTTAACATACTTTTCATTTGTTTTTATTTAATTTTTATATAATAATTAAAATCAACATATTATTTTAAAGAAAATTTTTATATTAAAACAATATTTTTTTATTTTTTTAAATTTTTTAATTTTTTATTAAAATTTAAAAAAATATTCTACTTATATATTAATTTTCATAATTTGAAATTAATTTAATTATTCTTTTACATGGTAATTCAAAGAAAATATAGCAAAAAACAGAAATAAAGAATCCAAAAAAAGAAGAAATAATAGAATAATAAAAGCAATTATATATATTCAAATTAATTCTGATTTCATTATGAAATAAAATATATAAAATAACAGGGAAAATAGTAATAATAAAACTTACATAAAGTTTATTAAAAATTAACCAAAAAGAAGAAGAAAAAATATTATGAATTATATTTTCATAATCAATAAAAAATAAAAATAATAATAAATGAGAACAAAAAATTATTATTTCAATATCAAAACAAAGAATAAAATTATTAAAAGAACCAAAAATAAATTTTTCTGCTTTATCAAAATCATTAAAAAATAAATGAGAAAAAGGAAAAAGTGCAATAAGGAAAAAAACAAAAAAAAGAAAGAATTTAAATAAAATTGTTTTTTTTTTTAAAAATTCAACATGTGCAATTAAATTAAATAAAAAGTTTTTTTCTTGTTGTTTAGCTTTTTCAATTGTATAATCTTTTTGAATAGTAAAATTTAACATTCCAAAATAAACACCAATTAAATAAAAATCATAATTATATAAAGGGTTGATGAAAATTGAACCAAAATCATAATCATAATAATAAAGAATTTCATGAGAAAAAGGATTTAATGTAAAATGAAGAATAATTTTTATTATTATTGTTATAATAATAATAATAATGAAAAAAACATCTATTTTTAATTTATATTTATATCCTAAATATATTATTAATGATGTTATTATAAAGAAAATAACTTCATTGTGAAATAACCAAAAAAAAAATAAGAAATTTGAATTATTTATATCTAAATATTTAAAAGGAAATAAAGATAAAAATCCTAAAAATAAATTTAATGTTGTTTTAACATTATCAATATATTCATAATAAAAATACTTCCAACTTGGTTTTAAGAAAATTCCTTTTTTATTAGGATAAAATAAAGATTCAATTTTATATAAATTTGGTAATGAAAAAACACAAAAACAAAGTGTTATTATATATAAAATATATTTATGAACTTGATAAAAATAAAATCTAAAAAGTAATGATAATGTAATAATATTAAAATTATTTTTTTCATTTAAATAATCTTTATTATGTTCACTTTTATCAATTTCAGATTCATCATCATCATCATAATTATTAGTCTTTATTTTATTTTTAGAATCATTTAATTCAAAATTATTTAAATTATTATTATTATTATCAATAAAGGAAATAAATTTATAAGATAAAATATATCCACTTGAACTTAAAAGGAATCTAGGACCAAATCTAATTCCTCCATAAAAAACAGGATAAAAAAAGCTTTTTAATAAATTTAAAAATGATTTTGAACTATAAATAAATACTTGAGAATTAATTAATGTAAAATATACAAATCCAAATAATGTAAATATCATTGATATTCCTCTTAATCCTTTTATATATGGTAAATTTGAATCGTTATTTATTTTTATTTTTGGATGTGAATAATCAAATAATTCATTCCAATTTTCTTTTAAAAAAAAATTTTTCTGAAAATTTTCAAATTCTTTAAGATCTATATTTTCATTATTTTTAAGAAAATATTTTTTTAATAAAATCTTTGGTAATTTTTCAATAAACATAAAAATAATAATTATTATTATTATTATTAAAGGAATAAATCCAATTAAATCATCTAAATGTATTTTTGTGTTTTCTTTATTAAATTTACTATCAGTATTATTCATTATAATAACATTTAATTCTTCATTAGCATTGTCTTTATCTTGAAATTCCAAAATATTAAAATTATCATATAAAGAAATTTGAATTATTAAATTTATAATATTATTTTCTAAATTTTCAACTTGAAAAAGAGGTAAACATAAACCAAAACTATATGAAAGTTCTTCAAAGAAAAAAGAAGGAAAATTGATTGTATCATTTTCATTACAACTAAATCTAATTTTATCTTTTTCTGATATACTTTTATTTGAACATTTTTCTTTTCTTATTATTGAATTTAATCTTTTATCTATATTAATTATGTAATAACCAGTTTTTTCACTTGTATTTTTTAAATCTTCATATATATAATATTTTTCTGTGCATTCTCTATAATTTGTAATATCGTCTTTATTTTTTGAAGAATCTATAATAAATTTAATTAAATAAAATTCAAAAATATATTCAGTTTCACTATTATTTAAATATTTCATTATTGTTTCATTAAATTTAGAATCTAATTTATATTTAGATGTATTATTTTTTAATATGTCTTTTAAAAAATTTCTTATTAAATCCATATAAACATTTTTCATTTCTTTAGATTGTATTAATTTATTTTGGAGATAAGGAAATTTCATTAATTCCTTTAAATTTAATATCTTTTGGTAAATATCTGTTAAATTTGATTGTGTATTGATTTCGAAATTTGAAGCAACAGAAATTAAAAGAAAAAAAATATATTTCTTCATTATTATTAAATATATAAATTTAATAAATTATAATTATTTATTTTATTTAATAATAAAAAATTATATACATTCATATTTTTATTCAAAATTTTAAAGATAAACTTTTTTTATTTAAATTTTTGATTTTATTATTATATTTATTAATTATTTCTTCATTTTTAAAGGATTTTTTAAACTAAATTACAAATTAATAAAAAAATAAATATTCAATTAAGTATTTAATGGACAACATTTATTATCAAAATTTATCATCAAATAATTCCAAATCAAATACAATAGATAAAACATCATATTTATTTTTGTTAATTTTCCTGATTATATTTTTAGTTATATCAATATATTATTTTTTTAATTTACTTGAGCATTATTTCAAAAATAGAAAATCAAATCCAAACTTTAAAGGATTCATATATTGGATAGATTATATATTTGTTTCATTTTTAAGTATAACATTTGTAATTACATATTTTATTTATTTATTAATAATTTCTGTTGATATATTTACAAAAGGAATAGATAGAGAAGATTATGAATTATTTTTAGGAAATAAATATACTTTAAAAAAATTTTTAATGTGGTTTCCTTTCTTTATTTTAGTTCCAATGGTATTTGTTGTTTGTGATAGTATTTTATTAGATATTATGCATAATATTTTCTTAATTATAAAAATGAAAAAATTAAATGATATTAAAAGTAATAATTTAAAAGAAGTATATGAAAAATGTAAAGAAGAAAAATTCAATAATATTTTCTATGATAAATTCCATATTTATTCTTTAATAGCTCTAACTATTATTGATCTTTTTGCTTTATATTTTTTTGGAGATTTTGTTACTCAATTAAAAGAAGTTAAAATTGAAAATGTTATAGATTCAATTAACAAAAATAAATTAATTTTTAGAGTTGAAATATTTATTTCAGTACTTCAATATCTTCAATTTATATTTTTAATATTAATTACTTTTATAATGATAACTTCAACTTTATTTAAAAAGAAAATGTTAGAAAACAATTTTTATAGTAATAATATTTTAATTCAGAAAATTTATAATAATTCAGTAGCAAAAATATCTTTTCATAAAGATTTTTTCACTTATAAAACTATATTAGATTTTATTATGAATATTCCTTTATTAATATATTTTTCATTTTATCAATTATCTACAATTTCACTTCTCCTTGGAGGAATATGTATATTTATTTATATTTTTTTTATGGGTTCTATTTTATTATATATTGAAAAAACTAATAAATTATCTAAAATTTCTGAGAAAATTTCCTCTCTTTTCTTTTTAAAATATATGAATTTTAATTTTGGAGAAAGAGAAAGAAAAAAACAAATAGAAGAATTAAATGTTGAATTTAATGAATATGAAAATAAAATTATGAGTGAATTAAGTTTAAATTATATTAATGAATCATTAAATAAAAATAATATTCAAAATAGTTCATTAGATGATTTAATTGATAATGAAAATGAAATATTTAATAAAAGTAATAATGAATTTATTGATTTATCAAAAGAAGAAAATTTTTTTATTATATATAAATTGATTTATTTATATTTTGAGAATAATAAAAAATTATATGAATCAATAGAAAAAGGAATGGATGATCCAATAAAAAATTTAATTAGTAATACACAAAATTTAGTAAATGAAAATAATAATAATAAAAATAATGAAGATTATTTAATTGGAGTTGAAAAAATAAATGCTTTATCAAAAATAAATCAAAAAGAACTTCTTCAGTCTTTCAAAGTTGGAAGTACTCTTTTATTTCAATCTCTTGAAGAAAAAGAATATAAAGAACAATTTAAAGAAAGTAATAATTTAGATGAAAATTTTATATCGAAAAAAAATTCAAACTTATTCATTATTAAATCTTATTTTTCAGAAGAATTTTTTAGTCTTTTTCCTTTTTATCAAATATCAATTAATGATATTTTAAATAGTTTAAATCCTTTGTATAATAAAAAATTATTTTTTCAATTTACAGAAAAAAAAAAAGAAAATGTAAAAGATAAATCTATTAAATTTGATAATTTCTATACTTATAATTCTTATTTATCATTTGAATTATATAATGAAAATGAAATATTTGATTTTTCCTTATTAAAAAAATTTATTCCAATTTATAAAAATTATTTAATGAATATTATAAAAAATATGAATTATACTTTTCTTCCTTTAATGATAGGAATATATAAAATAAATTATTTAAAAAAAAGTAAAATAATAATTTTATATAGAAATTCTTTATTATATTCTCAATATAATAAATTTAAAAGATGGATAAATTTTTCTATAAATGAAACTCCAGAAAAAATTTCAGTTTCTAATAATAATAATTTATTAAATATGAAAGAAATCGAAATTACAAATAATATTTCTTTAAATCCTTATGATTATAATGAACTTAAAAAAAGTTTAATTAGAGATTTAGATTTTATTAAAGAAAATATTCCTTTTAAAATTTTTCCTATTATTAATTTATTTATTGGAGAAGAAGAAAATTTGAATAATAATGAATATAATGAAGAAGATAGTAAATTTGAAAAAGAAAAATCTTTTTCTCAAATTTTAGATAATGAAAATTTATTTTCTGAATCAAATGTTAATATTTCTTCAATTAAAAAACAAACTGAAGGTGGAACTGAATTAATATCTCTTTTTGAAAAAGAATATAATTCTATTCAAAGACATATTATTTATTCTATTAAAATTTATTTTACTAATTTTTTTAGAAATTCTTGTTTAATAAATGGAATAAATGAAAATGAAGAAAATCAAATTTCAGTTAATACATATAGTGATTATATGAAAAATCAAGTTTTAAATTATCTTAAATGTAATAAAGGAGATGCTTCTTTTAAAATATAAAATATATTATTTTTTTTAAATTTTTCACATTTTGTTATTTTAAATTTAAATCAAAAATTTTAAACTTAATTAAATTTAGGTCGAAATTTATTTTTATTTTTTCAATTGAAAAATAATATTTAATATATTATTAAGTTAGAAATAATAAATGAATAATTAATTTAAAATTAAAAAAATTTTTTAAAAATAAAAAAAATAGATAAAAGCAAACTAAAATTAAATAAATAAGTTTGTTATTTTTGGAAAATTAATTTTATATTTTTTTTTGGTGTCCAAACTGTTATTTTTGTAAATTAAATGAGTAAAAACACAATAAAATATAAAATAAATCAGTAAAACTTTTCAATGATAAAGAATTAAAAAAGTAAAACAAATATATCTTTAATAAATTAATAAATAATACAATGAAGTAATAAATAAATTAATAGAAGTTAATCAGGAATTTAAATAAAAATTTTAGTTTATTTATTTAATGTGAGTAATTTTATTTATATTTTAATTAACTTATTTAACAATATTTAAAAAATAAAATCCAATGAACAAAATAATTATTTCACTGTTAAAGATTTAATAAAGCTACTTAATTTATTATGTGTGATTTTAATTTTAGAAACAATATAAAAATACAAAATTAAAAAAATAACTATTTCCAAAATCATATTTAAAATAAGATAAGGAATAATTAAAGAAGAAAAATGATTAAAAACTTCATCAATTTCTTTAATGAAAATACTTTCATTAAAGTAGTATCTCATAATTTTATTAATAATTAAAACAAATGTATACAAATTAAATAATTTATCAGTATTAATTTGATTTTCAATTTCATGAAATTTCCCATTAAAATATTGATTATATAATTGATTTAATAAATATAAAACATTTTTAATAAACATAGTATCATCTCCAATAGTAGAAACAGGGAAATGATTACTTAAAACTTTTAAAAAATCATTTAAATCTCCTCCAATATTATTTAAAACTGTATTAAAAGTTTCATCATAAATTTTTCCATTTAAAAAATTTAAATCAATTAAAGTATTCATTGGAGGAAAAGTTTTTTTATGAACAAATTCCATTGTTTCTTTTTCTCTTATGATTTGATGTAAATAATTCATTTTTTCAAATAAATAATCATAATTTTTTTTATTATATATTCTTTCTCCAATATCATATCTTGAAGAATTTGTTAATATTAAATATATTAAACTATTAAAATTATCATATGTTAAAGAATCTAATTGTTGATTTATTATTGAATATTCTACTAAAGAATTTAATTTATTCTTTCCTAAATGAATATATATGTAAAATACTATTGCATATATAAAATATAATAAAAATGATATTAATATTATTATTTGATAACTTCTTATTAATTTTACAAAATGAGATTTATTTAATTGAGGAAAATAAATACTTTTATTTTCATTTATGTCTTCATTTTTATTTGTTTTATTTAATTTTTCTTTTTCTTCTTTTTTAAAATTCTTTCTATTTATATTTATTGTATTTATTATATTATTTGGATTATCTTGATAAAAATAACATAATTCTTTTAATTTAAAATATTTTTGTTTAATAAAAAGAAAATAATTTTTATTTTCAAATTGAATATTCATTGGTAATATATTTGATTTGAACATTTTTAAAAAAATATTAAGAAAAATATTACATGTAATATATAATATTACATGTAAAAATAAAAGAACTAAAAAAAAACATAGCAAATAACTGTTTAATTGTTTTAAAGCTAATTGAAATTCTTCTTTAATAATTTCAGAACAAGAATTTAATCCAAAATGAATTAAAGGGCAATTTAAAACTATTAAAAACATATTTTTTTGAAATTGATTTAAATGAATATTATTTCCAGCTGGAATTAAAATTTCATTATTTAATTTATTCATTTCCAAATTAAACAAATAAAATTTCTCTGTTAAATATTTATTATTATTTGTTATTTGAGTTATCCAATTTATATATTCTCTTATTAAATCCATAAATAAAATATTATCTCTTAAAATATTTATATAATCATCATCAATTAAAATTTTATACTTTTCAATTTTAAATTGTTTAATATAATTAATTTTTTTAAAATTTAAATCATAAACATCTTTTTCAAAATTAAAAAAAATAGAATTAGTAATTTCAAATCTTAAAGTTAATTCATTTAGAATAACTTTATAAATTAAAGGAATATTTTTAAAAGAAATAAATTGATTTGTTAAATTATAAGAATAAATTTCATAATAATTTACACAATTATTAGTTCCTCCTGAATAATAACAAAAATTCGAAAATAAACTTAATGAAATAGATTCTAAATTTCTTTGCATTTGTCTAAAAGAATGAAATAAATCAAAAATTTGTTTAAAAAAATTATTTTCTTTTAAAACAACAACCAAGAAAATTAAAGTTAAAATCATAAGAGAAAAACCATAGAAAAAAATACCTAAAGTAAAATAATAAACTTGAATATATTTAACTTTTTTTTCTTCATTTTTGTTATTTATTTTTCCTTTAATTCCACTAATACTATTTTTATTCAAAGAAACTGCACTCATTGAAGCTTGTGAAAAAATAGATAAATTAACTCCGCTAAAATGAAGATTTTTTAAATTTATTTTTCCTATATTTTCTTTATTTTCATTTTCTTCTTCAACATCTATTATTTCATTTTCATTATTTTTTAATAAATCTGATATAATAAATGATTGCTTTAATATGGTTAAATGATCTACTAATTCAGAATTTTTTTTTTTTTGCTCTTTTATATGATATACTATATATTTTGTTCTTGAATTATCACAGATAAATTTTTTCATTAATTTAAAATATATTTCTCTTTTTTCTGATATTAATTGTTTAAAATTAATTTGATAATTCTTCATTTCTTCATAATTTAAACATTCATTTAATCCTTCTACATTTAATAATTTTTTATGGTATTTTAAATATTCATTATGCATAAATAAAAATGAATATTTTGATTTAGAACAATTTATTCCCATTTGAGTGAATAAAGAATGAAAAAAAATTTTTTTTTCTGATTTATTTAAAATTATAAGTATTTCTGGAGTAACTCCAAAAAATTTAAATAAACTTGAAGATAAAGAAAATAAATATTCTTCATTAGAATCATTATCAATTTTAAATATTATTATTTTAGTAAAATTAAACATATAATTTATATCAATTAACAATTCTTCTGTTTTAATTGTTGGATAAACAGAATATTCAATTTTAAAAGAAGAAATATAACCAATTAAATCATTATAAGAAAAATCTTTTGAAATAAATTCAATGTTATTTTTTTCTTGAAGAATATTTTCATTTTTTAATTTTTCTATAAAAGCATTAATACCATAACATTTAAAAAAATCAGGAAAGAGATAATCTAAATTTTTTCCTGAAAAAGGTAAAATTTCTTTACTTCCTCTTATTATAGTAAAAATTCTTCTTTCAATTGAAAAATATAATAACATTATTTTATCATTTTTTGAATGAAAATTTAAGAAATCATTATAATAATTTATATCAAATTCACTTGCATTTTTTATTTTTGAATTTACTAATGTTTCATATATATATCTTAGTAATACCATTTGATAATCATATTCTATATTTTTTTTTGTTATAATTTCTAAATTTTTATTATTTTTTATATTTGAAAATTTATTTGATATTTCTATATAATTTTCAGGAGTTTTTGATTCATATAAAAGAAAATTTTCAAAGTCATTTATATATTTAATTATATCATTTTTTAAATCTTCATTTTTTTTTATAAAATTATATTTATCTATTATTTCTTTATGAGAATTTTTCACTAATTCTTTTATTGTTTTTAACATTGAAACAACTCTTTCTTGTTTTTTATATTTATTTGAAAGAATAAATATTTTTCTATAAAATCTAAATTGTTGATTTTCTGATAAAAATAATACAGTTAAAAATATAAAATCTAATCTTAAAATATCTTCTCTTCCGTAATTAAATCTATTTTTATAAGCAATATTACTTAATTTATTTATAAAATTAAAAGGTGAATAAGCTTTATTTATTGAATTTATATTATATGATTCTATAAAATTTTTATTTTCTTCATTATTTGTTGGAATTTGTGACATAACTTTTTTTATTTTATGATTGCGTTTTTTTTTAGGTGAATTATCTAATCCTTCAAAATGCTCTTCATCATTTTTTTTCTGATTTAATTCTTCACAAATTTCACAATTGAAATCAGAACAATTTATTTTATGATTAACAATCCAAGAAGTAATAAAATTATTTTGTGAAATATTATTTGTTTGAAAAAACCAACAAACTCCTAAAATATTTTTACTTAATATTGCTTGTGATGTAATATATTTATTAAAATTTGTGATTGTGATTATGAATTGTAATATAAAATAAATGATAGTGAAACAAGTAAATAAAATATAACTTGAATGAGAATAAAAAATAAAAAACAATATTATTGAAACACAACATTGATTAATACAAATTATTCTAAATAAAGTTATTTCATTTATTGTAATATAAACTAAAGTAGTTGTATCAATAAAAAAAATATAAAAAATATAAAAACCTAAACTTAGAATTCCCATTATAGTTAAAAAGTCAATAAATAATAAACCAATAGTAACAAGTTTTTGATTTAAAAAATAATAATTATATTGAATGCTAATTAATATTTTTATAAAAACATAAACTTTATCACATTGTTCTCCTATAAAAGTATCAAATGGATATTTATTAATATCACTTTCATGAAATTTAAATTTTAATAAAACGGAAAATTGAGTAAAATAAATTAATCTTGATAAAATATCTCCAATTGTTAATAAAATTAAAATAAATAATTTTAATATATCAAAAAAATTATATTCACTTTTAAATATTATTGATAATATTAAAGAAATTGTACAATCAACTCCAAAAATACCAAAAATTCTTAAAAAGAAATAACTATAAAAATTTATTATAATTATACTTTTTATTTTTTGAAAAGTTGATTCTCTTTCATAATCAAAATCTTGAAAAGAATAAAGAGTAATATAAAAAAAAATCCATAATATAATAAAAAGTAAAATTGTCGAATAAGTTGGTATTTGTTTTATTGTAAAATTATCATAATTAACAAGATAATTAAAAAAATGATTAAAAGGAGAAACGTTAAATAAAAAATTTACTAACACCACTTCTTTATCATTATATTTTTTTCCATAATTAAAAAAATCTGGAATTAAACCAACTGTAAATGAAAAAATATCTATAAATTCAATGAAACAAAATAATGCAATAAATATTTTATTTGTTATTATACATAAAAATAATCTTTTATACATGTAATAATAATAATTTTTAGATTCTTTGTTTTCCATATTTTTTTAATAATGTTTTATTTAATTTATTTCAATTTTGATTTTATTTTTAATTTTTAAAATTATGTTTTAATTAGACTATAAATTATTATTTATATATTTTAATATATTGATATATATTTAAAAATGTTGATTACTTTGATCGTTCAAAAATCTTTTATTTATATTATTTATTTTATGCTTTTACTTTTATGTTTGAATTGTCTAATTTTTGATATTATTATTTAGAGGAATATTCAACAAATGAGAAAAAAATGAAATAAAATAAAAAAATTTGTTTTCTGAGCTTACCTTGATTATTTTTATTTTAATTTTTAATTATATATCTAATTATATTACTGAAATTAAATATCAAATGGATGATATTGAAAATTTCATTACAATGATTATATAGTTTATTTAATTGAGATATTATTTTTTAATAAAATATATTAACACTATTAACTGTATTAATATTTATTAGGAAGTTTAATTGATTATTAAGAATAATTCATAACCCTTTTTCTTTAAGTAATGAGATTGTATTTAATTTTATTAATCATTATTTTTGTTATAAAATTATATCAGCATCAATTTATTATATTATTATAGATTATATTTCAACATTTATTGTATCAAATAATTGAAATATTTTTATTATTGATAAATAGATTAACTATTATTTCAAGTTTAATTCATTAGAAAAATAGAACTTAATTTTTGTGATTTAAATGAAAATACCGGAAGGAATATTGTTAAAAGAGGAATCATGAAATTAATAGAATTAACTCTTCTTTAATAAAAGAAGAAATTATTTAATTAAAATTATTTTTTTTATAAACAAAATTTTGGAAATTTTTGATGATATTTGAAATTTAAATTCCCAATTTTGATTATAATTATTTATTTATTTATTCTTAAAATATTTTATATTATTATTAATTTATATTCTATTAATCATTATAATTAAATGAAAATAATTAAAATATAAAAATAAAAATGAATTCTATATATTGATAAATATTATTTTTTAAAATATATTAATTAATAGAAAATATTTATTATTTCTTTACTCCAAAACTAAAAAAATTATTTCCATTATTTGAATTTCCAAATAAACTAGTTTTAATTTGATTTTGAAACAAAGGTTTATTGATATCATTATTATTATTTTTATCAGGAGAAGAAAAGACATTAGCAATTTGAGCTTGAGTATTATTTAAAAAAGGATTTGAATCATTTACTAAAGAACTAGAATTATTTGATTTTGAAGAAGATAAATTATTACTTTGAAATATACTTGTTTTGTTTTCTATATTTGAAGCACTTATTGGATTGTTATCTTTCATTGTAATTGTTTGACCACCAAATAAACTATTTGATTCTTTCTGTTTTGTTGGAGAAGAAAAATTTACATTTTCAAAAAGTTTATTATTGCCATTATTATTAATATTATTATTTGTTATGATATTATTAGATGAAAATAATGATGTTGGATTTGATGAAATTACTATATTTGTTTTCTCATTTTGGAATATTGATTTTTGAGTTTCTGAATTATTATTTGATGGATTATTTATTTGCCCAGTTAAATTTTGAGGAACTTGGAATAGCGTTTTTTCTTTATTTATGTCTGCAAATAATGGCTTTGGATTATTTTCTTTTTTTTCATTATTATTTGAAAATACAGTTTTTGTTTCATTATTTGATGAAAATATTGTTTTTTCTTTATTTGAAGAATCTATTTCTTTTTTATCTGTATTAATTCCAAAAAGAGAATTTCCATTTTTCTTATTTTCAAATAATGTATTTTCTTCTTTTTTATCGTTATTAAATAATGAAGTTTTGTTTTCTTCTTTTTTCTTATTATCTATCAATGATGATTTATTATCTTTATTTTTCTCATTATTATTATTAAATGAATTATTATCTCCAAAAGAATTAAATAAAGAAAAACTATTATTATTATTATTATTATTATTATTTTCATTATTATTATTATTTTTATTTATTCCAGAAAAAGACATTTCTCCACTTTTCATTGTTGATAAAGTAATTTTAGGCTTTTTTTCACCTTTAATATTAAAACTTTCTTCTTTTAATTTTTTTAATTTTTTAAAAGACTCTAATCTATCATTTTTTTCTTTTTCACTTTTTAAAGTAATTTCTTCAAATTTGTCTAATTTTTTTTTATAATAATTTGCAATGATATTTTTTCTAGTTTGATAATCTTTTTGAAAATCATAAGAAACAAAATATTTTCCTCTAAATTTTTCTATTTCTTTAATACTTTCTAATCTTTTTTTATCAATATCATTTTTAATATCATCTAAAGATCTTAAAGTCATACTCATTAAAGAAGTATTATTATTATTTTTTGTTGAAGATATACTTAAATTACTTTCATTAATATTATTTATTTTATTTCCTTCAATTTGAAAATTATTTATATTTGAAATTATTTTATTTTCACTTTTTAAAGGAGAATTATTATCTTCTTCTATTTTATTATTTATTATATTTTCTCTTTCTCTTTTTTTATTCAATTTAAATGTATTTTGATTATAATTTTTATTTTCTATTTTAAAAGGATTTATTTCTTTACTTAAATTATTATAATTTTGAGTAAAATTATAATAATTCATGTTTTGGTAATAATTTTTATTTTTAATCATTTCTTCTTCTTTAAAATTATTTTTGACCTCTTTTTGGCTAAAATAATTTATTTTATTAAAAGGATTTTTTTTATATTCTTCTCTAGTCATTTTTTTTGGAAAAGTATTTAAATCTTTATTTAAAATACTATTTTGTTCAGTAAAACTTTCATATAAAGAACTTGGAACATCATAAAAATTTATTTGTTCTATATTATCATAAATTCTTTGTTCATTTAAATTTCTATTTTCATTATTTGATTCTACTTTTAATTCAAATAAATTTTGAATTTTTTGACCTACTTTTTTTACTGAATTATAAAATTTTGATATTAAACTTTTATTTTTTTCATTTTCTTCTTTTTTGTTGTTTGAATTATTTATAGTGTAATAATATTCGTTCATATTTGCAAATATTTTTATATTTAATTTCATAAAAAATAAATGTTTAATTTATATAAAAGATAATTTATAATTTTTTTAAAAATGCAATGACAATTTTTATAAAAAGTGCCAAATAATATTATAAAAAATGTCATTAAAAAAATCTTATAAAAATATTCAAGAACTCAAATATTATTTTTTGGGTTATTAATCTTTTATTAAATTGAATTCTAAATTCTTTCTTTTTAATTTTTAGAAATTATATTTAATTCTTTCTTTATAATAAAAGATAATTTTTTTAAATTTTTGAATATATTAATCATATAATATATTTATTACTATTATTCAATAAATATTTTTACAAATATACATTTCCATATATTTGAATGAAATAATTTTAAATAATAAAAAAGAAATTAATTCAAAAAAAAAGTTTTAAGTGAAAATTAAAAAAAAAATTAATTTAATTTAAGTCCTAATCCAATACTATTTTCATCTTCTTTTTGAACAATAAAATTAGAAAGATTATCTAAACTTTCATTATCTTGAAGAGTTTTAGTAATTCCTCTATTATCATTAGTTTCTTTATGATGATTTTTAATTAAAGGAATTTGATTAAAAGTTTCATTTTTTTTATCAATAATGATAGTACTGTCTTTTTTATTAGTTTCATTTAATTTTTCCATTTCAATTTTATATTGAATTAAACAAGGTTCAATGAAAATTTTAGTAGTTTGTAATTTTTCTTCCATTATTTTCATAATAGTATTTAAAAAAATTTTAGTTTTTCCTAAATCATTAATTTCAAATTCAAAATCAAAAAATTTAATATAAATTAAATTTTCAGTTAATTTAAAATTCAAATCAATTTGAGGAAGAATTGCTTTTCCTAAAATATTATTTTTTCCTTTTTCATTATTATAATAAACCCATTCAAAATTTTCATAATCAAAATAAACTTCAATTCCTTTAGAAAATAAACTAAAAATATAATTTACTTCAAAATTATTATTTTCCATTAATTTTTCAAATGTATCAATTTCTTGTTTTAAATAATTAATATATTGAACAATTTGTTCTGTTTTTTTTTCATTACTTAAATTAATTAAATATTCATAAATATATTTTTTCATTGTATACAATTGTTTTTGTAATTTTAATCCACTTTCTACTTTAACAACACTTTTCATTTGAGGTTGATTTATATAATTTTGATATTCACTAATAATAGATAAACAAGAAGAAATATATTGTTGAAATAAATTTAATCTTATAATACCAAAATTAACTTTTAAAATATCTGGATTATTATCATTTGGTTTTATAAAAGAAATATTAAAACCATAAGATTGAATTTTACTATTTATTTCTAATAAATTTAATTGAGTTATTTCTCCATTTCCCATTTTAATTGAAATTCCTTTTGATTTTAATTTACTTTGTTGTGGTCTATTCATTATTTTATTTACATTAAAATTATTTATTGCTTGACTTACTGAATAATTATTTTTTTCCTTAGTTAATTCTATTATTTGTAATGCTGGATTATTGTTTTCATTTACATTTAAAAATGATGATATAAAATTATTTTTTGTATTTGAAGGTTTGTTTGAATTATTATATAAATTTAAAGGAGTTTTTCCACGTAATATATTTGGATTATTGTTTGTTTTTGGAATTTTATTTTTTGAATTATTTGATAATTGATTAAATGCTTCATTTATTACTTTTTGACTTTGTTCATATTGTGGATTATATTTTTTAATTAATTTTGATATTGAATTTTCATCAGTTTTAACATTGAAACTTCCTCTTTTTTGATTTAAAATATTGGAATTATTATTTATATTATTATTATTTATATTATTTCTTCTACTATTTGGATTTGATATTTGTACTCTTTCTCCAGAAATTAATTTATTTGGTCCAAAAGTAATATTTTTAATTCCTAAATTAAACATAAATTTTTCTTTAGAAACATTTAATTTAACATCAATTCCTCCTAATTTTAAATTAATCAAATCATTATTATTATTTTTCAATAAATTAAGACTAAAATTAACTCCTTTAATTAAGAATTCTCCTGTAAAAGAAATATTAATATTATCAGGATTGGGATTATCTTCAGTAGCTTTAGACATTTGATTATTATTATTTAAATTACTTATTGTAGAAACAGATTTTTTATCTTTATCTTTTTCTTTTTTTAAATCAATAGAATTATTTAATTCCATCATATCATTAAAACATAAATTAAAAAATCTACTAAATTCTAATCTTAAAGGATTAATAGTTTTTCCATAAATTGAACTTTTACATTTTTTACACCAATAAAAATAATATAACCAATCTCTAACTAACATTTTTTTTTTATATAGGAAAATTTTACTTAATTGAGAACGTTTATTATCATTAACATAATTCAACATTTCTTTAACAATTGGATTATTTTTATTATAAGGTTTTTTCATTGGTTTAAAATCTTGTACTTGTTCTAAAACAGAAAATTCTCTTATAAATTTTTTAAAGTTATTAAATATATTAAGTAAATCAGGAAATAAATTTACATTTAATTCACTTGAAGCATATTGAAAATAAATTCTAAAATTTTTTTCTCTTTTATTAAATAAATCTATATTTCCTTTATCTAAATTTTGAGTTCCAAAATTTCCTTTACAATTAAAATCTTTAACAAGGAATTGAGTATTCTTTAAATAAGAAAATTTACCAAAATTTAAATTTTTTAACATATCATAATAAGTTTCTTTTAATTTTCCTTCTTCATCAAAAGAATTATTTAAAGTATCACTTGGAATTAAAATTTTTGCATTAGATTCCCAATAAACATCAAATTTTTGTAATTTAAAATTATTTCTTTTCATTATTCCTTCTGAACTTAAAATTATTTCAAAATTATCTATTTTAAATCCTAAAGCAATATCACCTGTATAATTTATTAATTGATCATCTTCAAATCTTATATGAATATTTTTTAAATTTGCATTTATTGAGAAATTTTTAGAATAATAAAATTTAAAAAAACTTTTAAACATTTTATTTATCATTTTAGATATTTTTCCTTTATCTTTAAAAATTTCAAGTAATTTTTCTTTTGTGAAAATACTATTATCAAATATATTTACTTTTTTTTGGAAAATATTAAAAGAATTATTTTCTTTTTCATCATAAGGATCTTTAATATGATTTTGATTTTCTTCAACAAAAGAATTTAAATTTTTAATAATCCATTTATAAGAAGGAGTTAAAATAACATCAATTCCATCTATTAATATATTTAAAGGTTTTTCTCCTATTATATTCATTATTGAAGCTGCTATTGAAATTTTAGATATTAAACCTGCTTTTAACCAAAAAGAATAATTTTTATCATCTAATGTTTCATTTATTTTATCTGGTCTTAAATTTAAATTTTCTAATTTTAATGTTTCTCCACTCATTACTCCTATTTGAAATTGATCTTTTGTAAATCCATGTAAATATTCGTTTATGTATTTCTCTATATATGGGTAAAAACTGTTTTTCAACATTTTTTTTTGGATTATTTTTGTTTTTTTAATTATTTTTTATATTTTTTTTTTTAAAAAATTTAAGTTTTTAATATTTGTTTTTTTGGAATAAAATTATTTTTTTAAACTTCGTAAATATATTTATAAATAAATTTTTTAACTTGTTCATTTTCTAAATATTTTAACATAATTTCTTTTTTATTTAATTTATCCATAAATCCATAATTACTAAGACTTTTACTTAAATAATTAGTACTTGAATTATTAACAGAATAATAATTAGAATAATTATTTTGATAAATTTCAGGTAATTCTTTAGAATCTTCAGTATTAAAATTACTTTTAACATCATTAATAATTTCTTTTAAATTTTTCATATAAATATTATTATTTTTATAATTAATTTCTCTATAATAATTAATTAATTTATCATTTTCTTTTTTGGTATTTGAAATATCTTTTTTTATTCTCTCTATAATAAAATTCATTTTAAATTTTAAATCTTTTTCAATCTGTTCTTTTATATTTAAATATTCTTTGGTTTTTTTATAAGAATTTCCAGTTGTAGTAATTAATAAATTTTTTTCTTCATTATTTTTATTTAAAGAAATATTAGAATAATCAGAAGAAATATTATTTAGTATTGAAGAATTAATATTTTTTTCTTCATTTTCTTTTTTGTCTTTTTCATTTAATATTTTTAATTTATATTTTAAATAATAATTCATATCTCTAACATTTTCAAGTTGTTTTTCAAAGAAATTATTATCTTCTTCAAATTCATCAAATTTATTTTGAATTTGATTATAATAAGAAATATTCTTATCAAGAGATTTAATCATATTATTTAATTTAATATTTTCTTCTTTAAATTTCCCTTTATAATTAAAATTTACTTTTTCATGATATTCTTTTAATTTTAATTTTAATTGATTAATTAAATCCTTTATTCCTTTATTTAATTCTTGTCTTTCATAATTTAAAACTTCTTTATATTCTTCATAAGATTTTTTTTTTTTATTATCACATAATTTTCCAACATCTTCTATTTGTTCATTTATTTTATCTAATTTTTTATGTAATTCTTGTGACATTGCTATATCCACATAGGAATCTATATTTGTGTCTGTGTAATAATGGTATTTTCTAGATTTTGATTTTTCATTATCTAAGTTTACTTGAGAGGAAGAAATTTTTAAGTTATTTTTTCTCATTTTTTTTATAAATTTTTATTATAAATTTATTAAATTAAAATAATGTTTATTAAAAACATTTTTTATTTATTCTCCTATTTTATTTGCTTCTTTGTAATTTTTCTTTTATTTATTTTATTAATTACTCCCTTCATATTAGTTTTTTATTTATAGCCTAATATTTTATTTGTATTTATTTACACCCTAATAATTAATAAATAATTTACACACTATATATCAATTATATTTTTTACCATAGGCTATTGTTAAACATTTAATACACACTAAATTATTAAATTATTAATTTATGTACAGGATAAAAGAAATAACATAAAATATACTGCCTACTTTATAATATTTAAATAATACATTCTTTATATTAAAATAATTTAATACATCCTACAATTAAAATATAAATACATACTAAAAATAAAAATTAAAAATACACACTAAAATTAAAAATATATACTATCTTCTTTATTAATCATATTATCATACTATTTATAATGAATTAATAGTATTATCTTATCCACTATAAAATATTAACAATATTTCTTACATTCTACATTTAATTTAGAAAAATTAAATACTTCCTATAAATAATTAATAATATTATCTAACACCCTATAATCAATTATATTATATTATCTTATTTTCTAATATAGATTAACAATTATCTTATATCCTATTATTCTTTAATAATATTATCTTTCATTCTTTAATTAATAATATTATCATACTATCTATAATTTATTAATATTTTGAATCATACTATTTATAATCAATTAATAATATTATCTTATCCACTTTAATTAATTAATAATATTTTCTTACTTCCTATAATAATTAATAATATATCATAATGACTATAATTAATTATTGCTATTATTATACTCCCTATAATTAATTAATAATTATGTCTTATATCCTATTAATCAATAATTTATATTTACTTACTTCCTAAAAATAATTAATGATTCTCTTATATTCTATTATTAATAATATTATTTACATTCTATAATTAATTACTTTATTATTATTTACTTTCTATAATTAATTAACAAAATAATTATACTTTCTATATTTTTTAAATATTATGATTTAATTCCTTAATTCATTAATAATATTATTCACTTCCTTTGATTAGTAAAAATAATATTATTTACTTCCTTTGATTAAAAAAAAATATTATTACTTCCTTCATTATTAATAATAATATTTACTTCCTTTAAACAATTAATATTATTATTGTACTTTCTATTTTAATTAAATATTATTATCTAAATCCTATAATTAATTAATAATATCACTTCCTTAAAATAATTAAATAATATTATTTGACTTCCTAAAATAATTAATAAAATAAATATTACTTCCTAAAAACAATTAATAATATATTATTTGACATCCTAAAATAATTAAATAAAATTATTACATCCTTAAAATCATTAATAATATAAATATTACTTCCTAAAACAATTAATAATATATTATTTGACATCCTAAAATAATTAAAATAAAATATTACATCCTTGAATTAATTAATAATTTTTTTATTACTTCCTAAAAACAATTAAGAATATTATTGCATCCTATAATTATCAATAATATTATTATTATACTTTCTATAATTAATTAATAATATTAATCTTACTTCCTATAATAACTTAAAAAATTTTTATTTTCTTTCTATGATTAATTAATAATAATATCATTACTTCCTATAATAAATTAAGAATATTATACTTTCTAATTATTAATAATATTATTCACATCCTTTAATGTATTAATAATATTATTATTACTTCCTATAATTAATAAATATTAAATTTTCTTCCTATAATGAATAAGAATATTAATACTTCCTATAATTAATTAATAATTTATCATATATCCTATTATTAATTATTTATATATAATCTTACTTCCTATAATTTATTAAAATAAAGTTCTCTTAAATTCTATAATAAATTAATAATATTATCATATATTCAATAATTAATAAATAATAATATCTTACTTTCTATAATTAATTTAAAATATTTTTTACTTTCTAATAATTATTATAATATTATTTTACTAACTATAATTAATTAATCATTTTATCTTATCCACTATAATTATTTAATAATATTATCTTATTGGCTATTTTTTATTTTATATTTACTTTCTTTATTTTTATTTTTATTTTACTTCCTTTAATTTTTATATTAATTTTACTTCCTTTTTTATTTATTTATTTTTTTACTCCCTATTATTTTTATTATATATTTTACTTTCTTATTTTTTATTAATTTATTTTACCCACTTTATTTTAATTTTATTTCTTACAAACTATTTTCAATGATGATTCTTACTTCCTTTTATTTTTATATTTTATTTTACATACTATATCTAATTATTTAATTTTTACATTCTTTTATTTCATTTATATTATTATATTTACACACTAATTTTATATATTATTTACTTCCTTAAATAAAAAAAAAATAATTTACTGTCTAATTTTTATTTATTAAATACGCACTATATTAATATTATTATTAATACTCTTAATTAATCATTATTATATTTTACCTTATTTCCCATTTGTTATTTTTATTGTTATCATTATTATTTAATTCAATTAAATTCTTTTTAAACTCTTGTAAAAAATCATTTTTCATTTGAAAGATTATATTTGAATCAATTTTAAAATCAATAGAATGAAAAGAAAGATTTTTAATATTTTGAATAATTTGAAAATTAAGATTGTGTTTTTTATTTTGTATTTCATAAATCTTTAATAAATCTTCTGTAATTTTTATTACTGTTTCCATATTTTCTTTATATTTTTCACATTCGTCTTTTATTAATATAATTGTTTTTTCTAACTCAAAAAAAAAAGAATCAATAACATTTAACAAGAGATTTAAATTTTCTTTTGATTTTTTAATATTATTTCTAATATCATCAATATTAATATCAAAATATTTTAAATCTTCAATAATATCATTTTTATGTTGATCATTTTTACAATACATACATATATTTTTATTATGAGTATGACAAAAACTAGTAACTTTATTTTCAATATGATCTCCTTCAAAACAATAAGAATCTATTTTTTCAATTGGAATTTCATCTAATATATGTTCATGATTTTCTTTTTTACATAAAATTTTATAACATTTTATACAATATAATAATTTTGAAATATCTATTTCTTTACATTTTTCACATTTTAATAAATTTAACTGATTTTTTTTTATTTCATTATATAATTCTTTTATGGGTTTCTTTATTTCATGATTGTTTAAACATTTTAATTTGAGATATGTTTCTTCATTTGAATGATTAATTGAAATAAATGGAATTAAATAACATTGAGGACATCTTATTATATTTTCATTTTCGTTATTTTCATCAATTAAATTTTCAACATCTGATGTTAACATTAATATATTAAAACTTTTTTTTTATTTTTAAATTAATTTTTTATTTAATATTTTGAAAAAAAGGAAAATAACCTATCCAATTACTTAAAATATAAAATAATATTTTACTTAATTTAAAAAATTAATAAATAAAAACTCAATATTTGATTTTAAATTAAATAAACAATTTATGAAATATTTTAAGGATTGCTTATTAAAGAATCTTCACTCATTGTTAGATCAATATTCATTTCATCAGTTCCTCTTTCAATAATATTTTTTGTAATATTTTTATTTAAACCCCAAAATTTAAGTTCTAATATTTCTAAATAAATTAAACATGAAATAAAAAATAATACAATTAATATAATTTCAGATATTGAAGGTTTTCCTTTTATTATTTCTGTAATTATTTGTGTAATAAATGAAACAATTGAATTAGGTATAATCGCAACAATTACTCCTATTTTAAATATAACTACACAATATATATAATTATGAAATACAAATAAGATAAAAAGTAAGACACAAATTAATCTATTTTCTTTTATGTCTTTGAAAAAAGAAGACTTATAAAATTGAATAAGTCCTGGTATTCCAATTAAACTTCCTAATAAATAAATATTAATAAAATATTTTGTTGATATATATTTAATTAAAAGAAAACAAAAACAATTACAATAACATTGCAAAATAAAATATAAATAAGTGATTTTAAAATCTTTCATCCATCTGTAATAAATTA
>JAJJLU010003573.1:0-50505 GCA_023807065.1 Isotricha intestinalis
TTAGATAAAGAAAAGTAATATATAAAAAATTTATATCCTCAATTTCAAATGGAAAGTAACCAATATAAATGGAACATTCAAATAATGCAAATAAATGAATCTCAACAATTTCGAAATGTTAAATTTCAAAGAAATTAGAAAGATTAGCTCATCAACAAAAAATGAAAATTAAAAAAGAAGTAAGAATAAAAAATCAAAAATTAGAAAGAATAACACAAAAAAATTACAAATTCGAAACAACAGATATAAATATATTATTAATGGCAAAAGCATTAACAGAATGTTTATCATTTATAGGAAATTATGATGAAACATCATCTCAACAAAAAATACAATGAGTCAAATTCGTGGTGGAAATATTAATAATAATATTGGTGATTATTATGATCCTAATAAAAATAAAAATTATATATCTGAACTTAGAATTTTAATTTACTATGAGAAAAAATAATCCTAATTTTCCAAATTTAAAAGCTACTATTGAAGACTTAATTGAAATTCTACTCAAGAATTAGATTATCATAAAGTTGATATGGCTAGAAAAATTTAGAAGCTTTGCTTATTATATTAATCATATTATTGATTAAATAAAAAAAAATTATTTTTAAATTAAAAAAAATAATCCTAAATTTAATGTTTTCATTATTATTTTTTTTTCCAATTTTATTATATTTAAAAAATAATTAAAAATTATTTAAAAATAATATTGAGGTTTTACCATAAAAAATTTTTTCTTATATTATTTTATTCTAATTTAACTTCCGCCTTTCATTCCTTCATCAATATTTTTATATAAAGGACAAGATTTTCTACATTTTAAAAATCGATTTTCAAATTCTTCTACTTTAAAAAATCTACAGCAAAAATTTCATATAATAATACTTACATCTTTTCTATTTTTAAAATCTAACTCTATAAGTTTTATTATAATATCTTAATCCATAATAAAAAATTCATTTTCATTTAAGTTTTCATAATATTTTCACCCAACCCCAAAACATTACACCCTTCAGAACCAGCTCTTTTTTGATTATATTCATTTAATTTACTTTCAAATAAAAATTAGCATTTTTATTTCCAGTATCTCTTTTTTAAAGTTTGAAATCCATTTGCATTATTTTTTGAACAATTATTTTTTTTAATTCTTTCCATAGAACTCATTTTAATAAAATCAATAGCTTGATCATCAGTAATTGCAGAAGAAGGTTTAAATTCAATAAGAGATAAAAATTCAAAAGAAAGAGAACATTTTTTAAAAGGAGCAGAACAAGCATTATATTGATCACCAAAATTGTTTAATAAAGGATTACTATGATTACAATTATAACATATTTGTAATTCTAATTCATTATCTACATATGGTTTACTTCTTATATTTAATATTTCTATATCTATTTTTTCTGCCCATTCTGGTGGATAAATTAAATTTGCTAATTTATCATATGCGTTACATGCTGTTTTAAAGTTTTTAAATTTTTGGGATAATATTCCTAAACTGTAATATATATATGATGGTAATATTGCTTTATATTGAGGCATAAATGATTTGAAATTTGATATTTTATTTACTAGGAATAAACAAGCATTAAATAAATCACTTTCATTTATTGATATTATATCAGTGTTAAAAGGTTCTTCTATAAATTTATATATGTAATCATATGCATTAAATATATCACTTAAATCATTTGAATCTTTAAATTCTTTTATTTTTGAATAATCAACTTTTGATAATTTTTCTGGATCTGCTTCTAAATCTTTAATTACACTTAAAGCATCATTAGTATATGAAATAAAAAGAAAACATGCATCTTTATATCTTTTTTCATATACAGCATTATCTATTAATTTATCTAATAATTTCATAGATAAATCAACTCTATCAGCTTTTCTATAATATTCTTGGGCTTCTTTAAATCTATCTTCTAAAATTAAATGTTCTGCATATTTTAAATGAACATATTCAGATAATTGTTTATTTTCTCTTGATAAAATAAATGCTTCATCCCATTTTTTTAATTCAACATTCATATAAACAATAGATTTAGTATCTCCTAATCTTAAATAAGCTTCAGCAGCATAAGCATAATTTTTATTTTTTTTAAAATAATGACCACATAAAGCAATAGATTCAGCGTCTTCATCTTTAGTTAAATTTCTACAAATATCAATTAAAATATCTAATAAATTATGTTCTCCATAAACTTCAATAGCTTTTTTTTTTTTACCAATTGCAATATATAAATCACCAGCTTCTTTAAATTTCTTATTTTCTTCTAACCATTCAGCTTGATTTTGTAAAATTTCATCTGTGAAATTATTATCACCTCCTTGCATATATTTAGCTCTTATTTCAAGTGCTTCTGCATACATTTTTAATGTTGCATACATTTCTTGTGCTTTATCAGGCTTTCCTCCTTTTATATATAAATCTGATGCTTTTTTATATTTACCTATATGAGAATATATATCTCCTCTTATTACATTATCATCTACTCCATCTTTTTTTTCTTGTTCTAAATCTAATACTAAATTTATAAATTTTATATCTTGAATTTTTTTAAAACAATTTCCAGCAACTTGAAAATCGAAATTCAACATTGACTCAACACCTAAATATATCCATTCTTGATTAGTAGCACCTAAACAAGCAATTTTATAAGCTTCATTCATTTGTTTTTTTTCAGCATATCTCATAATACTTTGACTATTAGATATATCTAAAACAGAAACATTATTATAAGATTGAAGCATAAAAACTTTAGTTCCTCTAAAACCAATAATAACACCTGAAATTTTTTCTTTAATAGGAGGAAAATCACTGGTTTTAATATAAACATTATTTTCATACCAATAAGCAATCATATTATCAATATCACTATTAAAAGATAAAGATTTAGCTTTTTCACCTTTCCAAATAACTCCTTTTGATGGTAAATCAATAACAGAAATATCATAATTGTCATCGATAAGTGCTAATCTTTTTCTAGTGAAATTAATATCTAAACTTCTAATAGGAATATCATGAGTATATAATAATATAGGAAATTGATTATCTAAATACATCATATATACTTCACCTGATCTTGTACCACAAATCATTCCTTCTCTTTTTTGAGCTCCTCCTAAAACTCTTAAATATTTAACATCTGTTTCAAAACTCCAATCTCTTTCAACATTTGTTATTAACGCAACATCACTCACTAAAGGATATAAATATATATGATTTTCATAACATATTATTAAATGATTTGAGGCTAATAACATTAAACTTATTTCTCCTTCCCATTTAACAAAATATTTTGGTTTTGTATTATCATCATCACTTATTTGATGAACAAATACTTTATCTATTGAAAGATAAGCTACTAAATCTTTAAAAATTGCCATTTTTCTTATATATCTTTTAGTTTCTATAGAAGTTTTTTCATTTGATAATAAATTATGAATTATAATTTCTCTTAAATTTTTCCTATAAACATATTTTTCATTATAAATACCATGAACAATACTAAAAGTAACTTGATGACAAGTAATTGAGCCATCATTTGAAATTGATATAACAGAATTAAATTTATCAAAATTTCTAACTCCAGTAACCCAAGAATTTAAACCTTGAGTGATAGTAACAACAAAAATTCCTTCTTTACTAAAAAAATTAATTTCTCTATTATTAGTACCTACTAAAACATAATCATCCTTAAATAAACTAATTGAAATTGGATCAGCAGTTAATTTTCTAGTTTCAGTAACTTGTGCATTAAATAAATCAATTAAATGGAAATTTTTATCCCAAGTACAAACATATAAACAATAATCTTTATTTAAAAATCTTGAATTAGAAAAACAACAACAAGTTATTTTTTCTTGTTTTTCTTCATTAACAACAATCACTTTTTCATCTTTATTTCCATTTTCTTTATCTCTAATACTAATAGTTCCATTTTCAAAAGCAATAGCATATTTCATTCCATCATTAGTCCAAGCAAAATCAACTCCAGTATTATTTAAAGGATATTTATTAACTGCTTTTTCTTTACAAACAGAAAGAACAGTTTTACTCATTGATATTAATATCATTAAACAAGGATTATATCCCATTCTAATCAAAGGATCTTTAAATGTTATTTTATTTATTGGTTTACTTATATCTCCAGTATTCCATATATATACTATATTATCTTTTCCTCCACTTGCAAAAACTTTTCCATCTTTTCTAAATGCTAAACATGAAACATCCAATAAATGTTTCTCACAATGACCTAATTCTTTTCCTGTTACTGCATCAAAAAATACTATTACTTTTCCTATTCCAACTATCATTTGATTATGAATTGGATCCACTGATATTGCGTTTATTTGAATTGGATGCTTTAATTTCCATTTCTCTATTATTTTCATTTTCCTTAAAGTTATATATTAAATATTGATTATTTTTGTTATAATTAAATCTTGAAAAAAAAATAAATTTTATTTTTTTATTAATAACATTAAATTTTAATTAATTCAAATTAAATTTTCAAATGGAAAAATATAAAATAATAGAAACAATTGGTGATGGAACATATGGAATAGTATATAAAGGAATAAATACAAAAACAAATGAATATGTGGCAATAAAAAAAATGAAAAAAAAATATACAGATTGGGATGAATGTCTTTCATTAAAAGAAGTTCAAACTCTATTAACATTAAAGCATTCAAATATAGTAACATTAAATGAATTAATTCTTCAGAAAAATGAATTAAACATGATATTTGAATTTATTGGGCAAAACTTATTTGAATATGCCAAAAACATGAATGAAATACCAGAATATAAAATTCGTAACATATCATTTCAAATATTACAAGGATTAGCATATATGCATAAAAATAATTTTTTTCACCGTGATATGAAACCCGAAAATATATTAATATCAGGAGATCAAGTAAAATTAGCAGATTTTGGATTAGCAAGAGACATAAATTCAGAGCCTCCATTTACAGATTATGTAGCAACAAGATGGTATAGATCACCTGAAGTAATATTAAATAGTAAAATTTATTCAAGTCCAATTGATATCTTTGCTTTAGGGGCTATCATTGCTGAATTATATACTGGAGTTCCTTTATTTCCTGGGAAAGAAGCAAGTGATCAAATGAATAAAATATGCGAAGTTTTAGGAACTCCTAGTCAAAGTGATTGGAATGAAGGATATGATTTAGCTAATCAAATTCATTTTAAGTTTCCTCAATATAGAGGAAAAAAATTAAAAAATGTTATTCATAGAGCTAGTGATCTTGCTATTAATTTATTGGAAATGATGCTTTGTTTTAATCCTTCTAAAAGACCTTCTGCTGTTAAATGCTTACAACATCCTTTTTTTCAATGTAATGAAATTTTAAGGTATTTTGGATTTAATGTTAAGAAAGAAGAAAATGAAGAAAAAAAAAATAATAATAATAATTTCGCTATGAGTATGAATAGTAGAAGTAATAATTTCTTGAATTTAATTGAAGAAGGAAATAAACAAAAAAAACAAAATGAGTTTAATTATGAAGAAGATGTATTTTTTTCACAAAATAATTCTAATTCAAAATTACAAAAAAGTAATAATAATTTAAAAAGGTTTGAAGACTTTTTAGGAAATTAAAATGTTTTAAAATAAATAAATTTTAATAAGTTTTAATTGTTTAATATATTCAAAATATATTAATGTATTTATATATAATATATATTTATTGAAAAAATGCAATAATATCAATGATATTAATATAACAAGATATATTACGTATTATTTTTTAATAATGTTTGGATTGAGAATACTAACAAAAAAATTATTTACTTTAAAAAGTATAATGATAATATTACGAAGTTGAGGTCATACAGGAGAAATATTAATAATGTTTTCAAAAGTTAAACTTTGATAAATTTTCAGATATTTTATTTTGTTAGTTCTCATACTGATAAAAGTAGTGAAAATAAAGTAAAAGAAGTAATAAAATTATCAGATTTTTAAAAAAGTAAAATTACTTTGAGAAACTATATAGAAGTAGAAATGTAGATCAAAGTTTTAAATCATCAATTTTAAAAAATATGCTTTAATTCAAAGTTTAGGAATAATATTAGAAACAAGACAAAATTTAATTGTTAGTAATGGATCATGTGTTGGTGTTCATTTGGTTTAATTTGAAATTTTTACTTAAAATATTATTAATTGAACAAGAATTTAAAATTTTATTTATTGAATTTTATAGTAGAATTACTTCTATTTCTTTAAATAGAAAAATTATAAAAACTATTTGAGATAAATTGATTTTTTTATAGGAAAAACTTATAGGAGGGAGTATTTTTGAAAAATTCATTAAATTAATTTATATTTTTAAAATTGTTTAATTATAACATTTATTTCTTTATAATATTTTTAACGATTATATATTTATTTTATTTTTATTATGTATATTTTTCAAAAAATAAAAATTTCTTAATCTGACATCATTGGAAATTTGGAAAAATTATATACATTATTTAATTTTTCATTAGGAGAAAATTCTTCAATATTTAATACATAATTAGAATTATTTTTTTTAGAACTACTTAAATTTAATTTATTTATATTTGATTTTGATTTGAAAAATTTTTTAATGTTATTATTAATATTTGTATTTATATCAATTGTGTCATTTGTTTCTTTATCTTCAATTATTGAATTAAATTTTTCTTGTTCATCAAATTCAATTTCATACTCATCGTTATTTTTTTTTTCTATAATATTTTTAGTAAATTCATCGATATTTAAAGTAATAAATTCATCATCAAAATCTTGTTCTATATTTCCTAAATTATAATTTAAAAAATTTGAATAATTTAATTCACTAAAAATTTCATTTTCTTCTTTAATAATTTTATTTTTTAAACTTCTTGCCCATATAACATTTACTACTTTATTATTTGATTTATTATTATTTATTTTTTTTATGGTTTTTTTTTTAGTTAAATTTTTATTAAACGTTTGACCAAAATTGACAGTTTCACAATTATACTCTAAATTTGATTTACCCTTATTTCTTTTTATAACAGGATAAATATTAACCATATTAAAATGATTAATTGGATTTTTTGGTATTAAAACCTTTTTAATATTTTTACTGAAATTATTCTGACATTTTATTTTCATAATTCAAAAATTAATTATAAATAAACTCAAATAAATAATAATAATTATTTGAAAAAATTTTTTTATAATGTATAAAAATTCAGAGACTCAAATAAAATATCCAGATATAAATTCTTGTCTTAACTTAAAAATTCAAAGAAAAACATTAGAAATATTTTTAAAAGAATTATATAGAGATTTATTAAGAAGAAGTGATGGAGAATCAAATGGAAATAAAATAAATAAAATAACATTTCAAGAATCTTTAATAATGCCTTTAATAATATCAGAAAGATTATTTTATGCTTTTACAAATAATAAATTCATAAATGATATAACAAGAGAACAATATATAAATGGTTTTTGTAATTTATATTCTGAAGATTTAGAAAGTAGATTAGAAATAATTTGTAAAGTTATTGATTTTGATTTAGATGGTGTTTTAAGTGTTGATGATTTAACTATGTTACTTATGCATTTTTACCTTGTTAATAATGATATGAATTCTTTTAAAGAAGTAAAAGATATTATTTATAAAGATTTAACTCCTAAAAAAAGAATTACTATTAGTTCTTTTAGAGATATTATTAATGATTATAATCCTGATGTTTTTTATTTATTTTGCTTTCTTTTCAATAAATTTTGCCCTTTTACTTCTGAACAAGTTAATTATTTTAAAGATACTGTTAAAATGAAAGAAAATAAAATTTTTTCCCCTATCCATCATATTAAAGAACCATTTAAAAAATTTTTAAACATTCCTCCTTCTCATGAATTAATTAAATTTTTAAAAACAAGATATAATTGTTATATTAATGATTTAAATGATAATAAAAATAGAATAACAATTGAAAGTGAAAACGAAGATTTAAATGATTTAAATAATTTTGAAAGTGATATTACTTTTGCAATGCATAATATGGAAAATGTAAATTCAGATAATAAATTTATTTTTAAAAAAATATATTCTAATAGTCCAACAGCTACTTCAATAAAAAATAATTGGAAAAATGAATCAATATTAAACTCTCCTATTAACTCAAATAATCATTTTTATAAAAGTCCAGTTAAAAATTTAAATTATTCAAAATTTAAATCTTATGCCCCTGGAAAAAATAATTTAAATACTTCTGATACTATTATTGATTATAATAATAATGGAAATTATTTTGAAATTGAAGTTAATTATTATACTCGAAGTGGTTCTATTAAAGATTGCAAAATTGTAATTATAGGTGATTGCTTATATATTCATATTTTTGGAAATAAATATAAATTTTTAAAGTTAATTTCTTTAAAATTTACTTTTGTTGAAGAAATTGAAAAAGGAGAAACACTTTCAAATAATATTTTAAGAAGAGTTAGATTATCATCTTTTTTAAATTCAAATTATAAAGAAATGATCTTTACAAGTGAAGATCAAATTGAAATGGAATCTTTTATAAATACATTAAAACTTATAACCCACCACGAAGATTTAAATAAAAAATATATTAAAATAAAAGAAATATATAGAGGAAAACAAAGTCATTTATATTTAGGAAAAAATATTGAAACAAAAGAACAAGTTGTAATAAAACAAATAGATCAAAATTCTCTTGATAAAAGTAAAAGATATGAAACAGTTCTTTGGGAAAGAGATATAATATTTTTTTTGAAAAAAATTTCTCATCCAAATATAGTAAAAGTATATGATTATTTTAGAACAGAAGAAAGTTTTTTTTTTATTTTAGAATATATTCCAAATGGTAATTTAAAATCTTTTTTATTAAATAATAGAAATATTTTAACACAAAAGGAATTAAAAAAAATAATGTTAGAATTATCAACTGCAATATTATTTCTTCATTCAGTAGGAATTATTCATAGAGATTTAAAGCCAGATAATGTATTAATAAGTAAAAAAGAAAATGGTGAAATAAAAGTAAAATTAATTGATTTTGGATTTAGTAAAGTTTTAGGTAAATTAGATTATTTAAATGAAGCTTATGGAACTTTCAGTTATGCTTCTCCTGAAATTTTAAATAAAATTCCATATAATTTTAAAACTGATATTTGGTCTTTAGGAGTTATTTTTTATTTTATTATTGTTGGTGTTCATCCTTTTGGAGAAAATGAAAAAGATTTAAAAGAAATTCATCATAATATATTAAATGCTAAATATTTTATTCCTGATTTTGTAGACACTAAAATAAAAAATTTAATTCAAAAATGCTTAAATCTTGATGCTAGGAAAAGACCAAAAATTGAAGATGTTGTAAAAATGTTATTGTAATTAATTAAAAAAAATAATATTTTAGTGTTGTTGTTAATAAATATTATTAGAAATTAAGATAAAAAAGTATTTTATAAATAAATGTTTTTTGATAATGATTTCACTAAATAATAATCAAAATTCTATATAATAAATTTATTTAAAAAATATTTTCGAAAAAAAACCTTTAAAAAAAAAGAAGATTAAAAAAAAGAAAAAAAAGAAAAAAAAATTTAAAAAAAAATTAATAATTCTTAAAACCAAATATGAAAAATTACTTTTATTCACAAATTTCAACTCCCTTTTTTAAACTGAATAATCATACAAGTCATATTATCACATCCTACTCCAGTTTCATTATATATATCAGTAGCACAAATTTTATCCATCATTTCTTCTAAAATTCCGCTTAATTTAACAGAATATGGATTATTTACATTTAATTTTTCTTTAACAATATCACAAGCTTCTTGATTAGTTAAACAATCCCAAATACCATCACATCCAATAATAATAAAATCACAATCATCATTTAAATCTTCACAAACAATATCAGGATTAGCAGTAATCATTTGTTCTTCTTGTGATAAATTATTATTGTTTTTATATTCTAAATCACCTAATCCTCTACTTAAATTTAAATTACCTTTAACTCTTCCATCAGTAATCCAACCATCAGCTTTATATATTCTATTTTTTTCTATTTGTAAATCAGGTTTATGATCCATTGACATTGGATATGCAATACCTTTCTTACATAAAACTTCTCTTGAATCACCTGCATTTGCAAAATATATTTTTTTATTCTTTTCATCTATTACACATACACATGCAGTACATCCTGTCATATTAGCTATATCTTCTTCTGATTTTTGGGTTGATATTAATTTACTTATCATATCTGCTTGACTATTCTTTGTTCCTAATTTCTTTTCTTGAGCATCATCTTCTTCTTTACTTTTCTTTGATAATTCTTTTAATTCTATTTTACCATTTTCTTTCCTCATTAAATCATCCATTTTTAAAAATGTTTCTTGTAATGCTTGCTTTATATTCCCTAATTTAAAATTCGAATTTGATATTAATTCATTTGTAAAATGGTTTTTTACAAATTGAGATACTTCTTTTCCTCCATGTCCATCAAATACTCCAAAAATATCATATTGATTGTTTTCTCCTTTATTTATTTCTGTTATGTGAGCATCTTCCATTCTTTTTCTCCATCCCTGCATTCCACATGAACCGAAACGTATTTTTTCATTTTCATTATCATCTGAATGCTTTTCTTTTATTGGAGCTGTGAGAAATTCACCCATTTTAAATTATTAAATATATATTTATTTTTTTATTTGAATAGATATTTATTAAATTTTTATTAATGGAATTGAATTTTTATACTTTTTTTTCTTTTTGTGAATTTAGAACTTTTTAAAGAGCAAAAAAAGTTTTTTTAAAGGAAGAAATTATGAAATTATAGTTATAATTTTATTTATGTTTTTTTTATATATAATTATTTATTCTATATTATATTTGATTATATAATAATATAATTAATATTATATTTAATGATTTTTTTATATTATTAGACATAAAAGTTTTTAAATTGATAATCTTTAAAAAAGAGGATTGAAAGCTTGATATTAAAATTAATAAATCTTGATATATATAATATAAAATTACAAAAACTAAAAAATATAAATTATTTTAAATGTCAGAAACAAATTCAATTTCATTTTTACTTCCAAATGATTTATTATCTGATCTTCAAATAGAAGAAGAAGATTTAAAGCAATTAGAAAAAATATCTGATAAAACAAGAGATACAGAATCAAATATCATTGATTTTAATTTAGATTTTTTTTCATCAAGTAATTCATCAAAAAGTATTGAAGAAATAAAAGAAAAAGAAATAACTGAAACATCAATAAATTCTCAAAAAAAAAGTACTTCTTCAACAAATAATCTTAGTATTTTTTTCCAAAATAAACATTCAGAAAATGATTTTGAAAAACTTTTAAAAAGTTGTTCAGGAAGTCATTATCTTCAAGAATTAGCAGAGAATACTTCAGACAAAGAAATTGATTTAATTTTTGAAAAACTATCTCCAAAAATTAAACAAATAATGTGTGATTCTTATGGAAATTATTTTCTTCAAAAAATAATTGAAAAAACAAATTCAACTCAAAGAATAAATTTATTAAATAATATAAAAGAAGATTTTATTTTTATTTCAAAAGATATTTCTGGATCTCATTGTATTCAAACTTTAATTGAAAAAATGGATTCTGATGAAGAAGAAGAAATTATTAAATCTCTTGTTGAAAATGTTTTATTTGATTTAACAATTTCTCAAAATTCAACTCATGTAATATTAAAATTAGTAAATAATATAAATAATCCAAAAAGATATTATTTAATTCAATTTTGTATGAACAATTTTATTTCTTTAAGTGTAAATTTAAATGGTTCAACTATTATTAAAAAATTTATTTCTCAAGTTAAAAATTATCAACTTATTCAAATGATTATTATAATTATTGAACAAAATTATATTCAAATTGTAGAAAATCAATTTGGTAATTATGTTATTCAAGATGCTTTTCAATATTTTGGTTTTAATAATTGTAAAGGTATTATTAAAAATATTATTAATGATTCAATTTATTTTTCTCTTCAAAAATATGCTTCTAATGTTATTGATAAGGTTGTTATTATTTTAAGAACTAATGATAATATATTATTTTATCAACTTGTAGAAAATTTATTTTTTAATTCTATTAATTTTAATAAATTGATTGAAAATAAATTTGGAACTTTTGTTCTTTGTAATTTACTTAAATTATTAAATCCTGCGGAAAAATTATATATTAGAAATATTATTGTAAATATGAATTATGGAAGTTTTTTAAATAAATCAAATTTATATATAAATGCAAATTTAGGAAAATTTTTATGTTTATTAAATTAACAAATAAAGTTTATTATTTTGTAATTTAGACTTTAAGGTCACAATTTTTGTGTATTTATATAATTATATTATTCTTTAGAATATCATTTTTATTTACTATATTTAACATTAGATTTTTTTAATATTATATTGAATTGGATTAAATTTAAAATAGTTCTTTATATATCTTATTTTTTTTTTAAATTCTTTACATAATAAATTTAATTAAAACAATAAAAATAATGGATTATTTTAACCCAATTAAAAATAAATATAATTATGAGCAAAATCAAAAAACCAATTCTTCAAGACATAAACGATCAATTAGTTCAATTCAAAGTTCAGGAAATTCAAACAGAGAAATAAATCAAAATTCAAACAGAAAAGCTAAAAATATAATTCACTCTTTTCATAGTAATAATAATAATTATCAAAGAAACAAAATGTTTAATAAAGAAAAAGATAATATTGAGGATTATCAAAGATTAGCAAAAAAATTTTATTCTATTATTATTACTTTACAAGATGAATTAACTAAGCAAACAATAAAAAATTATTCTTTACTTGAAGAAAATTTAAATTTAAAACAACAATTCAGTGAAATACAAAAGAAGATGAATCCAAGTAATTAATAATCTACTTTTTTTAATAAATAATAAAATTAATTATTATTAAGATATTTTATAAAAATAGGGACCACTAACATTTTTTGAAATTAAAAAACAATTAAAAACTCAATCTAATTTATAATTAATATTTTAATTATGAAAATTACTTTTATGCTATAATGGATTATGTAATAGAAGGAGAATTATCAAATTATTAAAGGAAAAAAAAGACTTAATGAAAAATAATTTAAAAAATATTTATCTAATATATAAAAAAGTAAATCATATTCAGAATCAAAATATAATTTATAGAGATTTAAAATAAAATAATATTTTATTTTAGATGAAAAAATACAAATTGTTTTAATAAATTTCGTTATTTCTATATTATTTTATTTGTAACATTATATTAAAATAAGAAATGTTTTAAAATATATATTCAATATAATTTATAAAACATTTATAATTAAAAAAAGTGTATTATATCATTAATAATTCTATTATTAATATATATATATATATATTTTATATATATATATATATATTTTAAATATGAAAAATTATATAATTATTTGTTTTCATTTGAAGATATAAATTCTTAATTGGAATGAGAATATGTAGATTTATTATCATAACTTTTTATTGTTGTGTTTAAATTATTTTCTTCTTTAGATTCAAATTCTCTGACATATTCTCCTTCATCATCATATTCAGAAATATCATCTCTTTCTTCATATTTTTGCAAAGTTTCAGCAGTTTTTTCATATTGTTTTCTTTCATTAACTTTAATAAATCTTTCATTAATTGAATTTAAAATATTATCAGGAAGAATAGAATAAATTATTTTGAATTTGATAATTAATTTAAAAATTAAAAGTTGTAATTTTTTAAAAGAATAAATAGGATTATCCATTGCATTTAAAAATTCAAATTTTGTGACTCCTCTTATCATAGCTCTCACACTTAAATGTTCTAAATTATGAATAATATTTTCACTATATTTTACTTGTTCTGGTAAAATTGATAATGTTCTATCAATATCAATGAATCCTTCAGGGTCAACAATTTTATCTATAATTTTTCTAAAATTAAATTTCATTTCTTCTTGCATTTGATTTTTTTCATTTTGAGTTGAATCAACTAAACTAAATTGATTTATATTATTATTTTCATTATATATATCTTTATTTGTATTAGTATTTTCTTCATTTTTTTGATTTATTTTAATTGATTTTTCAGAACTTGAATTTGATTCTTTTTCTTTTTTTATTTTTATATTATTTCCTAATATGCTTCCCATTCCATTTGTTGATTCAAAATTTTTTAATGGTATAGTAGACAATGTTTGATTAATTGGAGAATTATTTTTTTTCTTTTTTTTTCTCTTTTTAAAAAGAGAAAGTTTAGAATATAATTCTTGTATTGTTAATATTTTTTTTTTTTCTTTATATTTAACATCAATTAATACTTTCCTTAAAGTCTTTATATATTTTTTTAGACTCATTAATTCTTCTTGTTTTTTTTGTTCATTTACAATTGGTTCTTTGAAAACTAAAGTCCAATAAAAAAAAGAGTCTTCGACCAAATATCTAAGTAAATTTAAAGGTTCAGTAAATATAATAAAAATTATTTTTCTATATTTATGTCCAGGATAAAAAACATAAGTATCATAAATACTATGAAAAAGAGATTTAAATAATGAAAAAGGGAAGCATAAAATACCAACAATAATTAAATAAAAATAAGTAATAAGAGCAATTGAAAAAAAACAAATTTTCGAAAAAATTAGATTAGCTTTAATTTTTTTATTATCATTAATAATAAATAACCATGGAATAAAAAGGAGAGAAAAAAGATTTAAAGGAGAAGGAAGAAAGACTAATAAACCATATCTTTCGTCCCATTTAATTCTTTCATGAGTTAAAACTAATAAAGCTCTATTTTCAGCATCAGCTTGTTCTTGTAAATTATTGAATAAATTATTAACTATAGCAACAATTAAATTAAATAAGATAATATTTGATAAAGTACTAAATAAAATCATTAAAACTTCTCCAAAAATATCTAAATCAGTAAATCTAAAATAAACTTGCCCATAAGCAGTATTAAATAAAGCTAAAAAACTATCATAGAATAAATCAAAATCCTCATTTGAATGTTGAAAAAATAAACAAAAGATTTGAGCAAATAAGAAAGTAACACAAATAACAATCATAAAAAAAGCAAAAACATGCCAAAAAATACCAAAAATAATTCTAACAAAAGGACCATAATTTTTAGTTGCCATTAATTTTATTATAAATTTCATCCATGCCATTGTTAGCATTAAACTATAAACTATACCATCAATTGTAACATTTAAATCTGGATTTTCATAAGCTGGAAAAAACATTTCAACTAAATCAACTAAGTTAATTATAACAGTTATTAACATTATAATATTTATTACTAATTCAATAGAATTTATTTGTAATTTTCTTCCAGTTAAATAAAAATAAAATAGAGAAAGAACATAATTAACTAGAGATAAACTCATAAGTATATCAGCCAAAATTTCACATTTATGATAATAATGATTTTTAGGGTGAATAATATTTTCTTTAGTATAAGTAACATAAGAATAAACAACATATTGATATAATAAAGTGATTAAAAGAACACTACAACTTTCAAAGAAATTTCTAACAGAGCAATTAGAAGCATATTGATGAAATTGAAAAGAATAAACAGAATCTTTAGGTAAATATTTATTACTTACCATAGGATAATAATGTTCACCAAAAGAATTAGCCATTAATATTCTTGTCATTCTCATAAATTTATGTATTGATTGTTCATGTCCTTGTCCATACCATAATTTTCCTACAATAATTCCTACATTTAAATCACTTAAAACATTATAAAATCCATTTTCTGCATATATTTCTAATGCACTTCTACCATTATGATCTGTTTGAATTCTTAAATAATAATTTAACATATCTTCATCTTTCATTGATGATTGTAAATTTTCACTTAATATTAATATTTCTTCAATTATTGATTCTGATTTATATTTTGTTTTTTTATTTACTTTTCCTATTTTTCTTAATAATTCTGCTGCTAAGGCTATTGTTATTAAAGGTGTTAAACATTTTGTTATTTCGTCTAAATTTTCAGCATAAATTGAAATATATTTACATATTTTATCATAATATTCTGATTTAATTATTTTTATTGGAATTGATGATAATAAACATAAAACATCAAAAGCATATTTTCCATATCTTAATTGTTCTATTAATAACATTTGGATATTTATTTGAAATTTACCTTCTTTTATTTCCTTAAATTTCATCTCATCTGAAATTTGTCTTGATATTTGAGAATTACTCTTGTTATAATTTATATTGTTTTTGGGTGATAATAATACTTGCTTTGTATGTTTAGAATTTATTTTTCCATTGTCTTCAAAATTACTTTTAAATGAAAAAAAACTTCCAAAATTCTTTTCTTCATTTTTATTGTTTTTATCTAAATAATCTATTTTTATTTTTGGAATATTAGTATTTCCATTTAATGCTGTTTTTGAATTTCTGAAATTTTCTAAATGTGTTGTTATTGTTTTTATTTTCAATTTACTTTTTATTTGTGTTAAATTATTTTTTTTATTTGTTATTAATCTATTTATTGAAGTTATTTCATCATTACTTACATCACTTAAATAATTTTTATTATCTTTTAAAAATAAATATTGATTTTCTACATCTTTTACAGATGATATTTTATTTTCATTTGGTATTTCTTCATTAATATCTCCTAAAATTTTTTTTGTTAATAAATTATGTGAAGCTTTTACTACAGTGTTTTTAATATTTAAACGAACTTGAAATCTTTCTCTAATTAATCTTTTAACTGTAGTTTCTTTTAATCTTTCTTTTAATTTTTTTTCATCTTCTGATTCTTCAGAATCTTTCATAAAATTTATTATTTTAATTTCTTCAAGATTATCTTGAAATTTAATTTTTTCAAATTGAATTTTTTTTTGATTAACTTGAATTTTAGATAAAAATTCAATATAATCATTACTTTCATTTGATACAGAAGTTATTAAACAATTTTTACAAACTTTAAATTTTAATAATCTTCTAGCAAGTCTAAAATATTTTTTTAATATACAAACTTTTATATACCATTCTTTTGCATTTGAAGAAGAAATAGCTCTATCTAAAATATCTATTGCTATATCTTCATCGTAATCTAAAACGATTTCATAAATATCTTGTTCTATTTTATTTTCTCCTCTTGTGTTTTTATATTCATCAAAAAAATATAATATTAATTCTTTTAAATCATATCTAAAAAAAGCAATTATTAAATCTTTTAAAGAATTTACACAAAATAAATAAATTTCTTTCATAAGAGTTTTTTTATCAAAAATTAATTTATTATAAGTATCATAATTATTAATTCTAGCATCAATATTATTAGAAAATTCAGCTAATTTTTGATTTAAACATTTTAATTTTTCTTGATATTCTAAATCTAAAGTTTCTCTTAAATCAGTTTTATGAATCTCTTCAATATGTTCTTCATACATATTCCATAAATTATAAACTTTAAAAGGTTCCATTTTTATTCCTATATTTTTCCAAATTCTTCCTTCACTTAATAAAAAACAAAATTCTTGATTTCTCATTAAAAATTCAATTCCATAATAAAAATCTCTCTTTGCAGCATCATTTAAGATTCTTCTATAAACTAAAATTTCTTCATCATTTAATTCATAAAATTTACTTTTTTCAACAGTAATATTTAAAAAATCATTAAAATTAAGAATATTTAACCCTAAATCAATTTCTAAATTTTTAAAATAATAATTAAATTTTTGTTTAATGATTCTAGATTTATCTTTAAATCCTAATAAAGCAAAGAATAATAATTCAACATCATAATCAACATCAAAAACATTATCTCTTTCAACGATTAAATTTTTAAATTTTTCAACCATAAAATTTAAGAACCTTAAATCATTAAATATAGGTTCACTTTGTTCAAAATCAATTTCACCATTTCTTTCACATTCTTCTAATTCTCTTGCAACAACAATAGTACTTAAAATAATATTATTTCTAATAGTAATCATTTGTTTTCTATCTTTTTTTTCATTCTCACTCATATTTTCATTATAATTAGAAGTTATATTTATATAATCAAAAATATTAAAATCACGAAATTTCTTTCATTGTTAATAATATATCTAAATATCCTCCTCCTAACCAAATACTATATTTATCTACAAATGATTCTACTTTCGTTTGATCTGGATAATTTTGAAAAAAATATGATGTTATTAATGTTATGTTATCACTTATCATTTCTATATCTCCTACTGATTTTATCTTCTTTAAATATATTTTCTTTTTAATTGGTTCCATTGTCTCTTTTAATGTCTTTTTTTTTTGAAATATTGTCAAAGAATTCTTTAATTTTGATCTAACAGAATTACTTTGAGAACTCTCTCTTTTTTGAAATGATAATACTTTTTTTTTTAAAGTTTTGTTGTAATAGTTAAACATTTCTAAATTCTCATTGTTTTGAAAGTCATCTATCATTAATTTATTGGTTTTTTTCTTTATTTTTTTAAATTTTTTGAAATTATTATATTTATTTAATTCTTATTTAATTTAATATAAATTTTTTATTTTTATTTTTTCAAAAATTTCATTAAATAAAGCTTTTTTTTAAATATTAAGAAAGATTATATCAAATAATCTGATGATTAATTTTTAATAATGTTAATTAATTAATTTTATATATATCATTTAATACTTAATATTGTGAACTATACCAAAAGAAATTAGAAATATATTTTTCTAAAGAAATTATTTCTTAAATCAAAATTAAAATACTAGAAGAATTTCTAAATTAAAGAAAAGAATAAATAATAGAATCATTAAAATTGTTTTTTTAAAAAAGAAAAAAATTCAAAGATTTAATATATTGAAAAAATAATATTGAATAAATTTAATATAAAGTTCCACTTTGGTAATTTTATTATTGATAAATAAAAATTTTTTGTTGATAGACAGGAGTTTTTTGTTGATGATTAGGAGTTGGTGTTTGTTGAATTGACTGGTGATTGTTGAATAACAGGTTTATTTGTCGTTAAGGCATTATTTACTTTTCTTTTAGAAAGTTTATTAACTACAATTATTATAATTATAATTGTAAGGATTGATATTCCCCAAGCTATTAATATTTTCTTTGTATTTGGTCCATCAGTATTTTTTATTTTTATTTCTTTTCTAAAAAAAGATTAAAAGGATTCAAAAGGTGTGGGGAGAATAATATAAATAAATTTTTTTCCTTCTTGTTTTATTTCTTCCCATTTGGAAATTCGATTTGATTTACTACCAGTAACTTTATTATTTATTACTGTTCTAAGATTATTCCAATACCAAGAATCAACTTGTTCTATTTGAAATGTGTAGGAAATTGTATTCTCATGAGATAAAAAAAGATCCATTGAAATTTCAAAGGTAATAAGTTTTCCCATATTAAAAGAAGTAATATCCAGAAATACTTTTGTATCTTGTATTACACTTAAAGAACCATATTTTGATAATTCTTGATAATTATAGGAAATGCAATTAATAAAAAAAATATTGGAATTAATTTAATCTTTTTTGTTAAAAATCAATGATTTTATATATTTAAATTAAACAATATGGGATTTCATTTATATTAATAAAAAGTAATATTAAAAAAAATTAAATTAAAAAGCCTTTTTTTTGAAAAAAAAGAATTGATTAATTAATTATTTGATTTAAATAAAAAATATTAATTAAAAGGAAATGGAACAATCAAATTCATACAAAGGGAAATTTAAAAGATTTATAATGAGATGTTGTATATATTCAATAGTATTATTATGGCCAATAAGTAAAATAGGAAATATTCAACAAAGTTCAGAAGAATATAAAGAAAAATTATTGGAAAATTTTAGATTATTTCATATTGAAGGTAAATTTTTTCAAGATTTAGCACAAGATCCTTCTTTGCTTTTATTAATCATTTCCTTATGTGAAATTATTTTTGGTTTTTTAGGTATTTTTGGAATATTTATTGGTAATTTTTTTTCAATGATTCTTTTCTTTTTTACTAATTTTATCTATTTCAATCCTTTTGTTTCTCCTTCAAGAATTACTTTTTTTCATACTAAAATTGAAATTATTTTTAATATTGGAATTTTTACTAATTTATGTTTAATTACTTTTTATCCTTTTGAAATCGCTGAAGATAAAGTCATTGATTCTTCTGATGCTAATTATGAAGAAATGCAAATTCAACAAGAAGAAATGAGTAAAAGTATGCCTGTTAAAAAAAATAAAAAAAAGAAAAAACCTTAATTAAATATTATTTAAAAATAATTTTAAATTTTTTTAATTTGTTTTTTAGTAATAAAAAATAAAACTTATTATCCTAAATCATATTATTTTATTATCAAAAATACCTCAATTAACAATAATTTAACATAAAAATAAATAAAATAAGAAGACCAATAATATCATTTATTTCAGGAGGTTTAAAATATTTTCATTTTACTTTTATATTTAGAAGAATTTTAGATATTCATTTCTTTATTTTATCAAATAATAATTTAATATTTCTTTATACAATGAATTAATTTCTGGAATTTGAAGAATTTAGAAGATTTTTTATTTCTATTAAAAGGAATGAAAAAAAGAAATATTTATTCTTTTTTTATAAATTAAGATATACTTTGGTATTTATTAACCTTTTATTTATAGAAAAAATATTATTAAAAATTTCTTAATTATTTTAGTTTTAATGATAAAGATTATAAAAGTTGGAATGATAAAAAATTTTTTGAAGAAGAAATTAAATTTTAAATGTGTGTTGCTTGAATGGATGAAAATTTTTTAAAAAATTATAAAATTGATTATTCAAATTTGAAATTCTATTAATTTTTTTATTTGACATATAAACAATAATATATTATTAATATTCTTCTTTAATTTTTTTTATTCTTTTTATTTAGATTTTAATACTACTATTATTGAATTAAAATCTAAAAATTCTCATATAAATCCTTTTTTTTAATGATTTATCAATTACTTTTATTTTTTGTATATGATACTTTATTTTAGGAAAGAATACAAAAATCATTGACATTAACGATAAAAAGTGAATTAAGAATGTGAAAAAGATTAATTATTGGATTCCATTTGGCACATTATAACACTTAAATTATTTAAATATAAAATTAAAGTATTATTTATTTAAAAAAAATTAAAACAATTATTTAATTAATAAAATCACGTCATTTTTATATTTAAATAATTATCAATAAAATATAAAATGTTTATTTAAATTAATATTCATCAACAAAGTACTTGAGCCTAAAAAATTAAAACTTTTATCATACCTTTTTTTTTATAAAACTGAATTATAATGAAAAATACCAATTTTTTTTTAATAATATCTAAAAAATTTTCTAATTGAAATATAAAATTCTCCAAATAAAAATTTAAAAAAAATTTCTCTAATTTTTTCAAACAAAAAGAAAATTTGAAAAAAAAATATTGAATTTAAAAAAATCTATTTTATAAATAATATATAAATAAAATCTTATTTTTATAAAAACATAAAACAAAAATATCAAATTAAAAAATCAGGAAAAAAAATGGTAGTAAAATTAATTGAATTAGTATCAGAAACTTTAAGTGTACCATATGATCAAATAGTATTAATAAGTTCTTTATTTTCTTCGATTCCAATAGGTTTAATAAATTATTTAATAAAAGATCCAACAATAAGATTATTATATGGTGGAATAACAGGATTTTTTTTAATGTTTTCCTTATATGGATCAGGTATAATCCATGTAATAATCGGAACATTTATAACATATTTTTTTATGAAATATTTTGGAAGAAAAAAAAGTGCATTTTATGTTTTTATAATTACTTTCTTATATTTATCTTCACTTCATATTCACAGAATGATATTTTATTATGGAATTTGGACTGCTGATGATATTACTTCTCTTTTCATGGTTACTATTCCAAAATATTCTTCTATGGCTTTTAGTTATGAAGATGGAGATAAAGATGATAAAGATCTTAAAAATAATCATTGGAAAAATTATAAAATTAAAGATATGCCTTCTCTATTAGAAACTCTCTCTTATATTTTTTACTTCCCTTCTTGTGTTATTGGACCTGTTTTCGAATTTAGAGATTTTAAAGATTTTATTTATCATCAAGGTGTCTATAAAAATTTAAAGCTTAAAACTACTTTCTTTTTCGGAGGAATTGAGTTACTTTTCACTTTTATGTCAATGGCATATTATGCCTATTTTTCCAGTAAAATTCCTTTAAGTTATGCTGGAAGTGTTGAATTTGGAGAAAAAAGTTTATTATATAAATTTCTTTATATTAATTTTGCAATGAGTGTTCATAGAAGTAAATTTTATTCTGGTTGGTTATTATGTTGTTCTGGAATGATATTTTGTGGTTTATCATATACTGAACATAAAAAAGAAGAAGGAAAAAAAATTGAATTACCTTTAATATATTTAGACAAAGGAGATTATTATATTACTTATGAAAAAGGAGGTTATGGAAGTATTTTTGATTGTGAATTTGGAATTAATCCAAAAACTAAAATTACTAGTTGGAATCATAGTACTCATTTATGGTTAAAATATTTCCTTTTTTTAAGATTAATTAACGTTGAAAATAAAATTTTTAAAAACAATTATAGCTTAGCTAGTTTAATCACTTTTATGATAAGTGCTTTTTGGCATGGATTTTATTTTACATATTATATCTTTTTCTTCTTATTTTTTATTTATCAAAACGCTAATGAAAAAATCGATAAATTAGGTCTTTATACTTACTTAAGAAGTAATCCTAAATTATTCCTTTTAAAAACTCCTTTTTGGATTTTTAATCAATTTATGTGTAATGCTTTAGGAACTATTATTTTTAATTTGAGATGGGAATTGTTTGTTCAATTTTTAAAAAATACTTATTATTCTCCTATTATTTTAGTTTTTTTACTATATTTAGGAACTATGAATATTAAAGGAGAAAAAAGTAAAAGTAAAATCAAACAAAAAGAAAGCGAAACCAAAAAATTAAATTAAGTTTATAAATACATGTTTTAGAATTTTGACATTTTTTTGGAATGATATTTAAAATAAAAAAAGTTATTTTTGTATTAAAGCTTATTCTTAATTTTTAAATTAACTTTTTTAATTTTTTTGCATCATAAAAAAATTTATTTTAATATATATAAATTTTTCGTAAATTTTCTAATCAATTTTTTAAAAATAATAAAATTAGAATGGAAATACTTTTGAAATATTTTATTGATAAGGATTTATATATAAAAAGGTAAATGAATTAACAAATTTTTCTCTTCTTTTTTAAATAATTAAATTAAAATACAAATTCAATTTCATTTATAAACTTTATAAAAAATCTATATAACTAATTAAACTAATAAATTAACAATAAATAATCTCATATACCAAATCAATTATTAATTAAATTCTTCTTATTGTTTCTTATCCTATGATTTAACTAATTCATCATCACTTTATTTTTTTTTATTATCTTTTTCTCTTTTTTATTATTTTCCTTTTTATCTTATAATAATAAGGAAAATCCTTTTTATGTTTTTTTGTGAAATGTTAAAAAATATTACAAACATATTTTTATCCTAACAATATATTTTTTTTAATATTTTAATATTGTTTTTTCCTTTAGTAATAAAAGTTTAAATGTCCATTTTAAACTTATATTATAAAATATAAAAATACATAATTATTATTAATTTTATTGATTAATAAATTTTCAATTTAATGGTATTTTTTATTTTTTTTGCTGAATAAAAGGAATAAACAATATTAAATAATATATTATTAAAATTGAATTATTGAAATACGATGTAATGCTTTTAAAATAAAAATAAAAAAAATAATAATGGGTCCAAAATCATCAAAAAGTCAAAATTTAGAAAATATAATATGTCCAGAATGTTCAAAAGTATTTCCTTCAACAACAACTTTCAAAGATTTTAATAAACATTTAAAAGAATGTGCAAAAGAGAAAATAATATCAAATGCACCAGCAGATGTATATAGTCCAGATGAAGATAAGAAAAATAATGAAATAATATTTCTAAGAATGGAAAAATATATAAAAGAACCAAAGAAAAAAATATCAGAGAAGAATAAAATAGATTTTGAATTAAAGAAAAAGGAATTGAAAGAATATATAAAAAAAAATAAAATAAGTTGGGAAGAAGGTTCAGATGTATTAAAAATAAATAGAAGAAATATATTAAAAGATTCAATGGACGGAATAAAAACATTAGATTTAAAAAAAGAAATAAAAATAGAATTTATTGGAGAAGTTTCTTTAGATGCAGGAGGTATTTTAAGAGAATGGTTTACTGGAATGTTTACCTGTTTAGAATCAAAACAATTAAATTTATTTGTTGCTTCTGAAAGTTTAGATTTCTCTTATATTATTAATCCTTTTTTAGAAGATACTAATTTAAATAAAGAATATTTCGAATTTATTGGAAAATTAATTGGAAAAGCTCTTTATGATAACATTACAGTTAATTTATGCTTTAATAAATTAATATATAAATTAATTTTGCATGAAGAAATCACTTTCGATGATTTATTAACTATTGATAATCCATTTTATAGTTCTTATAAAAATTTAAAAGATATGAATTTAAAAGAGGAAGGAACTTCAGATTTAGGATTAACATATTCAATAGATCAAAATGAATCAAATGGAAATATTCATTCATTTGAATTAATAAAAGGAGGAAAAGAAAAGAAAGTATCAAATATAGATGATTATATAAATAAGAGAATTAATTTTATATGTTGTCAAATAAATATATTTTGTGAGAAAATAAGAGAATCATTATCTGAGATGATACCAATGGAAATAATAGAAAAATTTACATCAGATGAATTGGAATTAATAATAAATGGAAAGCCATTTATAGATATCGAAGAATGGAAAGAAAATACAGAATATGGAATTGGATATAATCAATATAGTAATACAATAAAATGGTTTTGGGAAATTATGGAAAATTTAAATCAACAACAATTATCTAATTTTTTATTATTTTCTACTGGAAGTGGTAGAGTTCCTTTAGGAGGATTTGCTGAATTAGAAAGTAATAGAGGTACTATTACTAAATATAAAATTAATTCAGTTGATTATGTTCCTGGTGTTAAAAATTATATTAAAGCTCATACTTGCTTTAATAGAATTGATTTACCTAAATTTCCTGAAAAAAAATTAGTTAAGGATGCTGTTGATTTTATTGCTAATAGTCAATTGTTTGGTTTTGGTATGGAATAATATTTTTTTTTAAGGATTTTTTTTTTATTAAGATTTTTATTATTATATTTTAAAGTTAGAATTTTGGTTTTAATTTAAAAGAGGATAAATAGGTTTTTTATTTTTTTAGAAATTATAAAGTATATTTTTTATTTTAATTGATAAAATTTTAAATATGAAAAAGAAAAGAAATCTATTAAAAACTAATATAAAACAATAAAAGAAATAAAATTTTAAGAACTTCCACTCCAACTACAAAGTGGATAACCATTAGAATCATAATAATGATTATTTCCAAATTCAACTAAATCAATAATATACCAAAGAGTAATTAAACACATCAAAAAATAATAGAAAAAAGAAATACAAATAACAGCACAATCACAATTACAAAATTCAGCAAAGCATTTAGCAGTAATAGGGAAAAGACAAACAAAGAACATTCCAAAAAGAAAAACAACTAATTTAATTAAAGCTATTGAAATATTTCCTAAATAAAAATGTCCTGCTCCGAAATTAACTATTAATTCTAAAAAAAAAGCTTTTGATTGTTTTTTTTGATAATAATCACAATATACATTTGTTCGGTAATTATATATGAAACATTTATAACAATGACATATATTTTTACCATTTATAATTGAACATTGAGCATTTGATGTGTTACATTTTTTTGTTGAACAATCTATATTTATATTTAAATCTTCATTTGAATCTAATAAAAATACTTTTTCTTCTTTTGAATTTTTTAATTTTGGAATTTCTTTTTCTTTTGATTTTTCTAATAATACAATTATACACATAAAATAAAGAAATTTCATTTTTTTTTTAAAAATTGTTTTTTTATTGTGTTTATTTATTTTTTCATACTATTCTAAATATAATTATGTTAAAAATATTTAATTAAATATATTCATAATTCTTTATTTTTTTACATTAATTTTTTCTAATTCACTTTCATTATTATTATTATATTCAAGAGATTTATTTTTTTTATGATTATTATATTTATTTCTTTCATTATTAGCAATTCTATTATGAAGATTTTCAAAATTTAATTTAGGAACTCCACTAATTTTTTTTTCTTTTTGAGGTTTATCATCAATAATAATAGGAGTAAAAGAATTATCAAATTTATTATCATAAATAATATCATCTTTATTATCACAACTAGAATTTAATGTTTTATTATTTTCAGTTTCTTTTCCTTCTTCTTCTTCTTCTTCAACTTCATTATTCCATTTATCAATAATTCCTTCAACATCAACTCCATTTTTTTGAATTAATTTAATTAACATTATTAATTGTTCTTGAGTATCTTTATATGAATTTAATTTATTTCTCATTCTTGTATTATCTTCATATAATTCACTTAATTTAGAATCTACTTTTTCATTATCTTCTATTAATTTTGATATTAACTTTTTTTGATCTGAAATTTTTTTTTCTAATTCTTCTTTTTCTTTTTTTAATTTCTTATAATTAGAATCAAAATCTACTGTTTCATTTTGAGGTTCAATACTTGTATTTATTATTTTTTTTTCTGATAAATTTAAAGTATTTATTATATAATTATTTGTATTTATTGATTTAAAAGTTTTACTATTTGAAGTTTTATTTAAATAAGGTTTTAATGTCTTATATTTTAAAAATTGAGAAGATGTTTGAAAATAATTATTTGTTTGTACATTTTTTTTATTGTTACTATAATTATTATTTTTATTATTTAAAGTATTATTATTTGATTCTTGAGGTTTCTTCTTTAATGAAAGTTTATTGTTTAAATTCTTTTGAATTGGACTAAAATTTTTTACCAATCCAAAATATTTTGATAAAGCACTTGGATTTAAAGATGTATGAAAACTTTTTTTAAAATTTGAATTATGGTTTTTATTTCCATTATTACCATTATTATTTGATTTTTGATGCGACATTGTTTTCTATTTTTTTATTATATTTTATCCTTACATTATGGAAACTTACTTGAGATAATTTAAATTTAGGTTTTTCAACTTTTTTCATTTTTTTTTTATTTAAAAATTAATGAATAATAAGGATAATAAGATTAATAAAAATTTATCAATTTTAGATATTGAAAATATGTTAATAAAAGGATTTTTACCTCCTGGAATAGAAAAAGTAAAAGATAATCCTGAAAATAATATTAATATTTTTCCTAAAATTGAACCAAATTATTCAATTAATATAAAACCTTGGAATATCCCAAAATAATTTTTTAGATTAATTTTATTTATTTATTTAAGAATATTTATTATGCTTCTTACATTAAAAAAAATGATTTTGAAGAATTTCAATTTTTTTTAAATAAGAAAATTTAAGTTATTATAACTTTTAAACATATTATTTAAATCATCCTATAAAATATAGAAAAAATTTTCATTTTATTTAAATTATTTTTAAAAATTGAATTAAAAGAATGTATGCTCATAGACACAGTAAATCATCATCTGATAATAGGCTAAAATATAATAATAATCATGTTAAAAATATGAAACAAAATATCTATTCTAATACTAAAAAAAATAATAATAGTTTTATTATTAGAGAAAAGAAAAAAAAAGAAAAATCAAATCTAATAAAAATACTCCATAAAAATGCATATAAAAGGCTTTATAAAAAATATAATTGTTTAAATAAAGATTATGAATATATATTAGTAGAACATTTTTTAAATAATGCAAATACACATTTAGTAAGTGTATTTAAAGATCATATGATTATGGATTATAAGGAAGAATTTTTAATTAAATATTATTTGTTAAAAGACAGTATAAAAAGACTTCCAGAATTTCAAATTTATTATCAAAATTATCTTTTGTTTTTCTGTAAACCAATGATTTCTCAATTAAATTTAAATGAAATATTATTAGATCAAGAAGAAAAAAAAGCAGAAATATATTATAAACATAATTATGCAAAAAATAATAATTCTGAAATTGACTTTTTTAATGAAAATTCTTATGTTTCAAAAATTAAAATAACAGATAATACTTTATTCAGTGAATCAATTAAAGAATCAATTGATAAAGCAAAATTAACAACAGAAAATTCAAATATAAAATCAAATTCAAATAGTACTTTGTTATTAACTTATGATACAATAAAAAATGAAATTGAAAAAATGAATATTTCAAAAAGTAAAAATATTTCTAATAGTAGTACAATATGTGATATTATTAATGGCTTTTATAATAAAAGAATTGAGAAAGTTATTACCAAAAATTCAAAGAAAAATTCTGTTAAAAATATATTAAAAAAAATATCAAAAGAAAAAATAAAATATTTTATTGAAAAAGGATGTTTTTCATATTCAAATATAAATAATATTTTAAAGAATAAACATAAAAAAATATCATCTCCAACAATAAATAATTATAAATATAAGCCAAAAATAAAATCAGTTTCAAAAGAAAAAAATGTAAATACATTAAAAGCAAATAGTCATTCAAAAGTAAAAACAACATTATCAACAAGTAAATCTTTAATTAAAAGTCCAACATCAAAAAGTAGAAATAATAGAAATGGATTATCAAATTTATCAAAAGGGAATTCAAATACAAATTTTTCTAATAAAACAAATACTATATATAAATCAACAATAAGTTTTAATAATTCTAATTCAAAACAAAATATTCATTTATTTAAAACACAAAATATTGAAAAATTTCTTCATAAATATCATTTTTCTAATTCTAATAATGGAAATTTATCTAAAAAAAAATATATTTCTGAATTCAATAATAATAATTATAATAAGCCAGTTATAAAAATTCAAAAATGGAAAAAAGATTTACCTAAATTAAATAGATTAAATTATTATTATAATAATAATAATGAAAAATTAATTAATATGGCTTTATCATTATTAGTTGAAAGTAATTCAACATTAAAAAGAAATTATTATAATACAAATTCAAATGGAAATATTAATACAACAAATAATAATTGTTATAATATTATGAGTCCAAAAAATTTAAAAGATACTTTAAATCTGAAAATAAAACAAAATGATAATATTACTTCTAATATTCAAAATAATTTAATTAAATTTAGTAGAAATTTAAATGGAAATAATAGTTCAAGTTTAACGAAAACAAATGATAAAGTTATAACAAGTTATCATACTAAAAGTGTAAAAAATTTTAATTCAATTTTAAAAAATAAAAAAGGTTCTTTAACATTACATAAATCAAATAGTAGAAGGAAAGCAAAATAATTTTTTTAAATATAAATAAAGGAAATATATATGATATATTGATTTATAATAATTAAAATTTTACAATTTTTTTTTGATTTATTTTATTTAATTCTTATAAAATTAAAATTAAAAATAAAAAAAAATGAGTTCTGAAGATGAAGATAGTAGTATTACAATTTCAAATAAAAAAACTTTAATAACACTCCCTGAAAATAGTAATAAATTAACTTATTCAATGAATCAATTTATTCCAAAAGTAATAATAGAAAACTTTCCTTCAAAAAGAGATGTAATGTATATTTTAAAAACAATATTCAAAGAAAATAATTTCCCAGAAGATTATACAATAGAAGATAATGATAATAATACATTTATAGTAAATTTTGATAATGAAGAAGCTGCAATGAGTTTTACAAAAAAATTAAATTTAGAAAGAATAAAAAATCCAACATATAAAGAAACAATAGTCACTTTAACTTTAGTTCCAAATCATCATTATGTTCCAGAAAAAAAAGTAAAAAAGAAAAAAGGTTTACCAATAGATTCTATTGAAAGATTATTTAAAGGTGAAAGTATCTTAAATAAAAGTAATCAAAACACACCAAATAAAAAAATTGATAAAAAAATATATATTTCTAGAAATTCTCCTAATTATCAAAATTCTGTTCCAAGTAATATTTTATTTTTTTAACTTTTTTTTTTTTAGCTTTTGGTATTTCTTTAAATTCAAATATTCTTAGAAAAAGTAGGAAAGATATTAATAAACCTACTGAACATATTTTTCCAAAAAATTACCAATTTAGGGAAATTCATAAAGAAAGATGGATATCTCCTTCTAATTTTATTGTTTAAATAATTAAATCAATTGTAATAAAATAAATGATTAATATATTTATATCAAATAAACCAAAAAAAAATTATAAAAAAATAACTGACATAAATAAAAAAATATGATAAATAAACAAAAAAAATTATTTTACATTAATATAACATTACCTATTATATAAAATAGAATAATAATCATAATAACAGTAACCTAAAAAAAAAATTTAAAATAAAAAACAAAAATTATATATATATAAAAAAGATAAATGTATAAAATATTATTTCATACTAGAAATTTTTTCCATCATATCTTTAAATTCATCAAACGAAATTTGACAATCACCATCTTTATCTACTTCTTCAATTAAATCAATCCATTGTTGATTATTAGTAATTTGTAAAGGCATAGTTTCTTTTAATTCATTAATAGTAATATAACCATTACCATCTAAATCAAATAATTTAAAAGCTTTAATTAACATATCATGATTTAAAATTTGTTCTTTTTTCATATTTACTGTTAAAAATTCAGAAAAACTTATGGAGCCATCATTATTAAAATCTATTTCTTCAAAAATTTCATTTGCTTTTTTTATTGCTTCCCCAGAAGGATAAATTGCTTCTAAACATTTTATTAATTCTATTTTTGATATTTCTCCATCTTTATTTTCATCTATTTTATCAAATTCTTCTTTTAAATTTTGTATTTCTTGATTTAGTGATATTTGATTTGTTAAAAAAGCTAAAGTTGCTTTTTGTAAAGTAACTTTACTTTTAAATTTACTTAAATTTTGTATTATATCACTATTTATATATTTTTCATCTTTTTCATTAGAATTACTTAAAGAAATTAACCATTTATTTTCTAAAGATTCTTCAGCACTTAATCTTTTATCAGGATTATAATCTAATAATTGTTTAATAAAATTAATAGCATCTTGGGAAATATTTTTAAATTCATTTGAAGGAAAAGTTAATTTAGAATTTAAAATTTTATTTTTTATTTTTTCTTCATTATTACCCATAAAAGGAGGATGACCACATAACATAGTATATAATATTATTCCACAAGACCAAATATCTGCTTTTTCATTATAATTATTTTTAAAAACTTCAGGAGCAATATAATATATTGTTCCTAATTCTTGTGTCAAATGACCTTGTTTAAAAGAAATTGAAGTTCCAAAATCAATAATTTTAATAAATATATCATCTTTTTTATTAGTTTTAATAAAAACAATATTTTCAGGTTTTAAATCTCGATGAACTATATTTTTTTTATGTAAATGATTAATAGCAGAAATTAATTGTTTAAATATAATAGCAGCTTTTCTTTCACTGAAAAATTTTTGTTTTTGAATATAATCAAATAAATCACCGCCAGAACAATATTCTTCAACCATATAATAATAATTATTATCATAATAACATTCAAATAATTTAATAATATTAGGATGATCAAGTGTTTTTAAAACTGCAATTTCATTTGAAAAACTTTTTGAATCAACATTTTTTCTTTTTATTGCTTTTACTGCTCTTAAAAAAGATGTTGTTTTTTGTAATACTTTATATACACAACCATAAGTTCCTTCACCTAATTTTTCTTGTATTTCATATTCACTAAATAAACTTTTTGATTTCATTTTTATAAATTGACTCTTTTCTATTTTTAATGATGATTTCATTTGATTTTTTTGATTTGAAGGTGTCTTTGAATTTAAAGAATTTGATATTAATGAAGTTGCATTTGGAGAATTTACGTTATTTTGTATTTCGTTGTTTATATTCACTTGACTTGTTGTTATTTCTGTATTTTTACAATTAAAACAATTTGATATACCCATATTATAAAATTTTTATTTTTTTTTATATAATGTTTTTCAATTATTTAATTTTAATATAGAAAAAAACTTTGATTTTTATTATATTTTTTTAATTACATTTTAAATACAAATATATAAGAAAATTATTTATTTTTTAGTTGACCTATAACAGTTGAAGATACACATAAAAACATTAATAAAATTCCTAATATTACAAAAAAAAGAGAAATTAAATTATTTTTACTTAACATTCTTTCTTTGTTATCAATTTTTAAATAAAACAAAGCAGGAAAAATAAAAGATAAGCAATTTCCCATTATTCCTCCAACAATTCCGAAAATAAATGTTAATTTAGTAATAATTGAAGCAAAATAAAAAACAGAAATGTATAATAATAAAACAACAATAAATTCAAGAGTTGAAGGAATAATAACAGAACTTTGATTTCCAAAGAAATTATTAGCTTCTTTGAATTTTAAAGAATCAATTTCATTTTTTTTTCTTTTAACACAATCTAAATTTCTGAAAATAAAAAATGAGAAATCTCTAGATTTAGTTAAAAAAACTTCAATTAAAAGAAGCCAATAATTTTTTAAAGCTGCGAAAGTAATAGGAAAAGTCATAATAACAAAAATACAATTAGACAAAGATAAAAGAGTATTTAAAAATTTATTTCCAATAGCATCTAAAATAGAATCATTTAAAGAATCAAAATATAATAAGAATCCAATAATACCACAAATTAAATATATAATAGCACAAATAAAAATAGTTCCATTTGCAGTTATAATAAATTCTTCAATTGTTATTTCTCCCATACATCCATATATACTAAATGTAAATATATGAAATGAAAAACTTAATATTATACATGATATTGATGTTAATTTTGAATACCAATTATGTTCCATTCCCCAAAAAATTTCTTCATTTTTCATTTCTTCCAATTTTAATAATATTTCTTTAGTTTTTAAAGAATAAAAAAAATCTCCAATTGTTAAAATAAAAAAAAATATTACTCCTAAAAATGCATAATAAGCTGCTTTTTTTATTCCTGAAACATCCTTTTTAAAACAATATAAAAATAATATTATTCCTAAAATTAATAATAAATGAAAATTGGTTATAGGTATTTCACCTAATGAAATAATTAATATTTTAGGTACTACTTTAGAAAATATTATAATAAAAGTTAAACAATTTCCATAAGCAGAACCAAAATTTAAACTTAATATAATAAATTTCCCAAATTTTCCAAAAACTTTATCTGAGAAAATTAAATAATTTTTTATTTTTGTTCTTTTATGAGTATCCATTAATAATTTTAAAGTTACAGTAGAAAAATAAGCAATAATTATTATTGCTAAAGAACCATATATTAATCCTAAGGTTTTCATACAATATGCAATTTGTACTAAAGATGATTTCATTATACAATTTATAAATTGTAATATTGTCATTCCAAAACTTTGAAATTGAATTTCAGTAAAATTTTTTTTACTCCCTGAAAATTCATTTAAAAATGATTCATCAATATTAAATTTACTTTTAGATATATTTAATTGAGTTTTCTTTACTTTTAATGATTGACCAATATTATTTAAATTATAATGTGAAACTTCATAAAAAGGAGATTCAAGCATCATTACTTCATCTAAATCAAATTTTTTATTATCATTTTGTTCATTTATTCTTAAATTATCTATTATATCTTCATATCTTAATGTATTATTTTCATACATATTTTCTTCATCTTCTTCTTCTTCTATTTTATTTAATTTCATTTGACTCATTTCTAAATTTTTTTCTTTTTTCATTTTTATAAGTTTTTTATAAGTATTATTTTTATTTTTTCCTAATAAAATTTATTTATAAACTTTATTTCATTATAAATTTAAATTTTTAATTTTATTTTTAAATAATTGACTTCTTAATGAATGAAGAATATAATAAAGGAGAAATTGTAAATAACATTTTTTCTGAGAATAATTCATTAAAATTAGAAATAAGGAAATTAAAAAAAGAATTAGCAATTAAAGAAGTTGAAATTAATGATTTAAAAGAGAAAAATTTTGATTTAAATGAATTAGATGAATTAAATAAAAATTTTCGTCAAAGTGAAAAATTGAATCCTTCTTCAATTTCAGAAATAAATTCAGATTCTTCCGAACAAAAATTTTATTATCAATTAAAAAATGCTTTTGATACTATAAATTCTCTTCAAAAAGAAAAAGACCAAGAAAGTGATAAATTAGAAAAAAAAATAAAAAATTTAAATAATGAAATTAAATTATCAAAAGAAGAAAATTTAAATCTCAAAAAAGACATTGAAAAATTAAATGATAAAATAAGTTTATTATCAAAAAAAACAGGAGATGAATTAGAAATAGAAAGATTAAGAGAATTATTATATAAAAATAAAGAAGATAAAAAAAATTTAAATAATGAAATATTTGAATTAAATGAAAAAATAAAAAATTTAAATATTGAAATTGAAACTTTGAAAAATTCAGAAGTTTTTTATAAAAATAATATTCAAAATTTACAAAATGAAATATATGATTTAAGTCAATTAAATGAATCAAATATAGAAAATTCTGAAAATCATATTCAAGAATTATCAAAAAAAAATTCTGAATTATCAAAATTTATAAATAATAAAAATAATATTATTATTTCAATGCAAAAAGATATTTTAGAAAGAAATAATATTATTGAGAAATTAAAAGAAGAAATTGAAAATAATAAAAATACTATAAATCAATTAAATAAAAATTATGATGATAATTATTCAAAATATCTTTCTCAAATAAAAAGTTTAAAAGAAAATAATAATATTAATTTAAATGAAAAAGATTATTATAAAAAAAATTTTGAACATAAAACAAAAGAAATGGAAAATTTAAGAGAAAATGCAATTAAACATTTAGAAGAAATTGAAAATAGTTTTATTAAAGAAAAAGAAAATTTTGAGATTGTTTTAGAACAATTAAAAATAGAAAATGAAAAAATGAAATTTGAAAATTGTTCTTTAATTAAAGAAATAGATTATTTAAAAAATGGAAAAAAAGAATTTGAGAAAAATATTATTTCTATTGAAGAAAATAATAAAAATTTATTACAAGATAAAGCAATTAAAGATTCAATTATAAATAATTTAAAAGAACAATTAGAAAAAAATAAAATAATTTTAGAAAAAAAAAACAATAAATTAAAAGAATATGAATTAAATAATAATAATATTAATCAAATATTATCTGAAAAAAATAATGAAATAACATTATTAAATGAAGAATTAAAAACTAATAAAAATAAATTAAATAATTATTTATTAGAAAATCAAAAAAATAAAATAATAATAAGTAATATTGAAAAAAATTTAAATGATAAAGAAGAATTATTTAAAAAAGAAATAAATGAAAAAGAACATTTAAATAAAATATTAGAAAGTAAAATAATAGCATTGAAAAAAAATTTAGAAGAAATTATTCAAATAAAAAATCAAGAATTATCAACAAAAAGAACAGAAACAAAAGCAAATTTACAAAGAATAGATTTATTAAATAAAACAATAGAAGAGCAAAAAGATAAAATAAGAAGAATAAATTCAGAAAATATAGAATTAAAAAAGAATAATGAATTAATGAAAAAAAAATTAATAGATACTGAAATATTAGAAATGACTAATAGTTTTATAGAAAATGAAAAAATAATTGAAAATAAAGAAAAAATAATATTTGATATGACAATAGAATCAAAAGAAAATAAAGAAAAATTAATGGATTTATTAAATAAAGCAAATAATGAAATTGAAAAGCAAAAAAAAGAAAATATAGAAAAAGATTTATTAATAGAAAATATGAGTAATATTAATAATAAAAAATTAATTGAAAAAGAAGAAAAAATAAAAGAAATGAAAATGAATTATAAAAAAGAAATTTTAAAAATAAAAAAATTACATGAAAATTCTCAATTATTAATTAATGAAAGAGATAAAGAAATTGCAAAAATAGATAATGAATTATCTAATAAAATAAAAGAAATAAATAATAGAGAAAATGAATTAAAAGAAATTAAAAATGATAATGAAAAATATATTTCTTCTATTAATGAGTTAAATAAATTTAAAAATGAAATGGATAATTTAATTTTAGTTTTAAATAAAAAAAATCAAGAATTAGAAAATCAAAATAATAAAATGAAAAATGAACAAAGTGAAAATAAATTATTAATTAATCAATTAAATGAAAAAATATTTGATTTGGAAAATTTAAATAATAAAATTAATCAAGAATTAGATTTTATGAAAAAAATTCATCCTGAAAAAAATAAAAAAATTGAAGAAAATGAAATTTTAATTAATAATCTTAAAGAAAAAATAAAAGATTTAACATTAAATTTAAATAAAAAAAATAAAGAGTATGATAATATTTTAAATGAAAATAAATTAAATTTAGAAGAAATAAAAAATATAAAAGAAAAAAAAGAGATTGAAATTTTAAATTTAAAAAATATGTTAGAAAAAATAGAAAAAAATTTTGAAGAAATAAAAAGAAAAAATGAAGAATTAATTTTAGATAATGAATTATTAAAAAATGAAAATAATCAAAAAGAAAAAATTATTAATGAAGAAAAAGAAATAAATTTACAAAATGAATTTAAAATTAAATCTTTAGAAGTTGAAAATAAAATAAAAGAAAAAAGTTTAAATGAAATAAAAGAGCATATTGAAATTAATGAAATAGAAAAAAAAAAAAAAAATGAAAAAAATAATAATGAATATAATATTAAAATTCAACAATTAAATATTTTAATTGAAGAAAAAACAAAAGAATTAAATAATATAAATTTATTAAGAGAAGATTTAGAAAAATCATTAAATTTATTAAAAAACAAAAATCAAAAATTAAATGAAGAAATTATAGAATTGAAAAAAATAAATGAAGAAAAAGAAAAAAAAATAAATATGATAAAAATAGAAAATGAAGAAAAAAATAAAAAAATAAAAGAATTAATTTTTCAAAATGAAACTCAAGAAAAAAAAATTAAAGAAATAACTTTTGATAATGAAAAAAAAGAAAAATTAATAGAAAATAATAAATCATTAATAAATGATTCTAAATTATCAATTAAATTAACAACAATAGAAAATGAAAAAAAAGAAAATGAAATAAATGATTTAATAAAAGATATATCAGATAAAATGAATATTATTCAAAAATTACAAGATAATTTAAATAAAAAAGAAGATTTAATAATTCAATTAAAAGAAAAATCAGAATTAGAAAATAATAGATTAAATAAAATTAATGAAGAAAATAAAGAAAAAGAAAATAAATTAATTGAAATTCAAAAAATAAATGAAAAATATATTAATTCTATTGAATATTTAAATGAAGAAAATGAAATGAAAAATAAACAAATTTTACAATTAGAAAATAATATGAAAAATAATGAAAATATTATTAAACAATTAAATGAAAATTTATTAAATGTTGAAAAAGTTTTAAAAGAAAAAATTGAAGATATTGAATATAGAGAAAAAGAAAATTCTATTTTAAAAGATGATAATTATGAAAAAGACAATAAAATAAATAAATTAATTGAAGATAATAATAGTAAAGAAAATAAAATTAATGAATTGTTTGATGATATTAAAAAAAAAGAAAATTTATTTAATGAATTAAATTTATCTATTGAAGAAAAAAATAAAGAAATAAATGAAAAAAAATCTCGAATTGAAATTTTAAAAAATGAATTAAATAATTTAAAAGATAAAATTTTAGAAAATGAAAAAATAATAATTGAATTTAAAGAAAAGAGTTTAAAAAATGAAAATGAATTTAATGTGATGAATAAAGAAAAAGAAAATTTAATGTCAAATATTTTAAATCTCAAAGAAGAATTAAATAAAAAAACAATAAATTTAAATAATGAAAATATTTCATTAAATAATATAATAGAAAAGAAAGAAGAAGACATTAAAAAATTATTAAATGAAAAAGAGAATTTAATTAAAGAAAATGAAGAATTAATATTTTTTAAAAAAGAAATTGAAAATAAAAGAAATAAATTATTTAAAATTAATGAAAATGAAATATATATAAATTCTATATTTTTAGAAAAAAATGATAAAGAACAAAATACTTCAATAAATAATGGATTAATTGAAGAAGAAATTTTAAATAAAAAAAATGATGAGTTAGAAAATATTAAATTAAAATTAAATGAAAATGAAAATTATATAAAAAAATTGAAAAATAAATATAAAATATTTCATTATTTAATTCTTGATAAATTTAATTTTGAAATAATTTCTAATAAAAAAGAGTATAATGTTTATATTAAAAATAATAATTTTTCAATTATTTCAAATAAAAAAAAGAGTAAAAATATATGTTCTTTAAATAATATTTTTTCTATTATTTCAATTAAAAAAAAGATTGAAAATATTTGTAATATTAGTTTTTCAATTTTGTCAAACAAAAAAAAAGATAAAAGTATATATATTTTAAATAATAATTTTTCAATTTTGTCAAATAAAAAAGAAATTAAAAATATATATACTTTAAATGAAAACTTTTCAATTATTTTAAATAAAAAGAAATTTGAAAATTTTTGTATGTTCCATAATCATTTTTCAATTATTTTAAATAAAAAAGAAATTAAAATTATTCCTCTTTTAAATCATAATTATGAAATATTTGCTAATAAAAAAATAGTTGATATAAAATATAGTTTAAATAATAATTTTTCCATTATTTCAAATAAAAAATTAAATGATTTTAATAATATTTCTTATAATAATTTTACAATTATTTCAATGAATAAAAAATATGATAATGTAAATATTTCACAAAATAATCTTTCAATGAAAAACGAAAAATTAATGAAAACTACTTCAAATATTTTTTCAATAATATCTACTAAAAAATTAAATGTAAATAAACTCTTATCAAACAATTATTTTACAATTTTTTCAAGTAATAAATTTAATGTAAATGAATATAATATTTTAAAACAAAAAAAAAATGAATATATTCCTATTTTAAATATAGATTTTTCAATATTTTCAAATAAAAAGAAAGAACAAAATTTAATCACTTCAGAATTCTTTTTTTTTATTCAAAAACAAAAGACTTTTTCTTCACCAAAAATAATAATAAAATCTCCAGAAATAAATAAAAAAAATAATAATAATATATATCATACTCCAATAAAAGAAGAAGATTATTTAGAAAATTTAATAGAAATTAAAGAAGAATTAAATAATAAAGATGAAGATAATAAAATAATAGAAGAAAATATAATAATAGAAGAACCTATAATTGAAGAAAAAATAATAAATACTCCAAGAAAGATAAAAATGAATAATATAAAATCAAAAAGTGAAAATAAAAAAGATAAAGAAAATTTAATGTTAATGGAATCTCCTATAATATTAACTCCTAAAACAGAATCAAAAAAAAAATATGAAACTTTTGCTCCTATAAGAGAATCTGAAAATTTTGAAGAAAATAATGATATTAAAAATGATGTTAAATATATTAATATTAATGAAGAAAAATTACAAACTGAAGATTTAATGCAAGTTAATTATCCTTTAGATATTAATTTTAATAATTTTGATAATAATGAAAAAAATGAAATTATTGAGTTAAAATTTAAAATTAAAGAAATGAATAATTGTATTATTGAACAAGAGAAAATATTAACTCAAAAAGAAAAAGAATTGGCAAAATTAAGAAAATTAAATAATTTTTCTCATGATAAAAAAATAAATGAAATTGAATATAATTCTAATATTATTTCTGAATTAAATAATCAAATTTTAAAACAAAAAAATATAATTGAAAAAAAAGAAGAAGAATATAAAAAATTACAAGAAGAAAATAATAAAAATATAAAATTAATTAATATATTAAATAATAAAATAAAAGATGATGAAAAAGAATCAATTAATATAAGTAATAATAATAATATTGAAGAGGAATTAAATCAATTAAAAATAGAAAATGAGAAATTAAAAAAAGAATTAAATACTATATCTTTTAAAAAAGATAATTCAGAAATATGTTCTTTTATAGAAGAAGATATTCTTGAAGAAAAAAAAGAAAAAATTATATTTGAAAATCCTGAAATAAATATTGATAATTCTAATAATATTAATAATGATTTAAATATTTTAAATAAATTAAAAGATATTAATTTAAAAATAGATAAAGAATTACAAGATGAAAAAGAATTTAATTCAGAATTAATAGAAGAAAATACTGCTTTAAAACAAAATAATGAAGAATTAATTAATCATATTAATGAATTAAGAAATGAATTAAATTTATTAGAAAAAAATAATGATTCTTTTATTGAAAAAGAAAAATTAATTAATGAAATAACTGATTTATCTAAAGCTCTTGAAGAAAGTAAAAATGAAATTGATAGATTAAATAATATTATTTTTCAAAAAGAAGAAAAGAAAAGGTTAAATAATTATAAAAAATTAGAAATTGAAGAAAATAATTTAAATATTTTTATTGAAAAAAAATGTCAAAATGAAGTTGAAAATTTAAAAGAAGAAAATTTCCAATTAAAAAGCAAAATAAATGAAATTAATAATGATATTATAAATATTATAAATGAAAAAAATAATATTGAAAAAGATTTAGAAAAAAGTAGAAAAAATGAAACAAACTTAAAAGAAAAAATAAAAGAATTTGAAAAAGAGATAAACAATAAAAAATATATAAATGATATATTAAAATCTTTTGATGGAAATACAAAACAATTAATTGAAACTTTAGAGAAAAAGATTATAAATATTTCAAAAGAAAGAGATAATTATTTACATAAATTTGATGATTTATTAACAGAAAAAGAAAGATTAGAAGATGATTTAAAAGATTTAGAAGATAAACTTGAAGAACAATTAGATATAAATAATGATTTAGGAAATCTTATTGAAAAATATAAAAATAATGAAAATAATTCAAAAGATAATTTAAATGAAATTAATAATTCTAATTTAGAAAATAAAAGTAATATTAATCCAAATAATTATGAAATTATATCCAGCAAAAAATTAAATAATTTAAATTGGTATTTATTAAAATTAAAATGTAAAGAAAATAATAATTACTCTAATTTCATTTGGATTTCTGAAGATAAAATAGATTTAAATGATTATAATTATTTAGATAATTCTGATGAACAAATAAATAATATATTAATGAAAAAATTAAAACTTTTAGAGGAAAAAGAAGAAATTATAAGTAAATTAAAATTTGAAAATGAAAAATTAAGGAAAACAAGAAGTTTAAATTTAAAAAAAAATTCAGATTTAAAAGATAATGAAAATATAAATCTATATATTTCAGATAATATCAGATCATCAAATATTAATAATGAAGTTCCTTTTGAAAAATATTCTCAAGTAGTTGAAAATTTTAATGATTTAGATATCAAATATAATAAATTAAAAATTAAATATCAAAATTCTATTGAAAAATTAAAAAAATATGAAGATAATGTTTCTTCACATAATGATGAATCTGTGGTATCAAAAAAAAATAATGAAATGAATATTTTTGAAAAAGAAAAATTAAAAAATAAAAGAAAAAATAGTTCAAAAGAGAAAAAATAATAAAGTGGAATAAAATATATTTAATTTTTTTTTAATTAAATTTAAAACTTTTTTCAAATTTATAAACATATTACATTTAAGTTTCTTATAAATAATTCTTTCTATCTAATTTATAATTAATAACAGAGATTTAAGATTGATGCAAATTACTTTAATTAATATAAGTTATTGTAAAAATTATTGATTTATTTATTTATTTATTTAATAATTATTGTTTATCTTTATTAATATTTATTAAAAAAAATAATATTTATCCAAAAATTAATAAATATATTTTATAAATAACTAATTTTTTTATTTAAGAAAAATCATTTGCCATATGCCATAATAATAATTGATCAGTTTCAGGAATAACACTTTTATCATTTAAAGAAATAATTTCTTGTCCTTCAGTCCAAACATAACAATAGCCTTTATCTTCACTAATATCTAAACATTTAATTATATTATTAGAAACTTCAATAAATATTACTTCTAATTTTGGCATTTTTCTAATATTAACCAAACCTTCTTCATCACCATAAATAATATAATCACAATTATATTTATCATTAAATAAAATAGGAGAAAATATATCTCCATAATCATGTGATTCTTTTGCTATTAATTTTCCTGTTAAAGAATAAGAATAAAAAGTTAAATTTTTACTACAATAAAAAATAAAACTTGGTAATGGTGAAGAAGAAACAAAAAAGAAATCTGCATATTTACCATCATTTTCAACTTTTATTGAATTTATTTTTTTATTTGTTGGGAAAGTATAAATATTAATTGTTCCATCTATACAAGCACTTCCATAAATATTTACATTTGAATTATAATGAATAGAAGTTATAGGATAATTCATATTTTCATTTATATTAAATAAATTTTCCCAATTCGTATTATATACTAAAACACTTCCATTATAAGTTCCACAAAAAATAAACTTTTCTTCTTTATCAATTATTAGACTTATAATTGCACTATTATCATATTTATTATATATTTCAAATGAATTTAATTCATTATTTTTTTTTGATGTATTTTTACTTTGTAAAGAACCAATTTGACAAACTAATATTTTTCCATCATAAAATCCACCTTGAGCTATATTTTTACCTTTATTGTATATTATTATTGGATATGTTTTATTTATTATTTTTATATTTTTTATTTTATTACTTGAATAATATAATATATCATCTTTTTGAATATAATAATTTGAATTAGAATCTACTTGAGATTTTGAACCTATTACACTTTGAAATATTTTATATTTTGTAAATTGGAAATTATCAAATATTCCTAATACATGTTCATTATCTAAAACTTTTAATTTTATCATATTATTTCTTTCAAAATTATTTTTAGTTTTATATAAAGAAATTCTTAATTCATTTAAACAACTTTCAGAAATTTGTTTTATTTGTTTATGATTATCACTATTTTTTCTTTGTGGAAATTCTTTATTTTTAAATAATTGATGTGGAATTAAACCAAATTCAGCAATTCTTAAATAATAAGTTTTATCATCATTATTATTAATATCTTCAATATTAAAATCATCATAAGAAGAAGGAATGAATAAATTTTTAGAATTTTCAGCTTCTTTTCCTTTTTGTTTAAATCCAAAAATTAAGTCAATCCATTTATTAATATTAGTACTAACTTCTTCAAATTCTAAATATTGTTTTAATTTAAAAACAAATTCATAAGGATTATCAGACCAAGGAGGTAAAATAACATCATTAATTTTATCATCGAAACCTAAATTAAGATTATTAATATTTAAAAACATTTCAGGTAAATAATAAAATTCAGGAATTAATTCTCTTATATCAGTTTCTTGAGTAGAAGAACATTCAAAAGTTTTTGGAATAGATCTAAACATTCTATTTTGATCATCAAAATTATTTCCTTGTAATTCAATAGCAATATAACTAAAAGGGAATAATCTTGTTAAATAATGTGAAATATATGTTGGATTTGAATAAAGAGAACCATAAAAATAAGGTTTTGATTTTGGATTTTCTTCTTTCATTGAATTATAATGTTCAATATAAAATTTCTTCCTTTTTTCTCCTTGTTCATTTAATGTCATCATTCCCATTGGAATTGAAAAATCTCTTACATCTTTTATATTTATTTTTGAAAAATTATATGATACCATTGAATTATTTGTTGTTTGAATATTTTGTTCTAGAAAATTATTATTTATATCTAAATTCTTTGTATATTCTGTTATTATCCATGGAAATATTGGATATTGAGATATGTCATTAAATGTTCTATTTGATAAGGTATTTAACCATAATAATAAATCAAAATTTGATATTTTATAATTACACCAATTTTCTATTTTTGACAATAAGAAATCTTCATTTTTTATATTTATTCTCTTTGAAAAATCATAACCTGTTATTTTATTCTGAATTTTAATTTCTTGATATTTATTATTAAAATGTAATAATATTTCTTTTACTAAATTATCTCTCATTGTTTGATTTTGGAAATTAAATAAATAGGATTTGTTTTTATTTGTGAAAATTTCTATTGCTGAATTAAGATAATAATATCTTCTTAGAAAAATATAATTTATATTTGAATAATTTATTTTTTTTGATATTGGAATATTTTCATGACAAATTGAATCAGGTAAAAAAGAACCATAACAAGTATTTCTTTCATTATCAAATTGTAAATCATCATTTTTTTCTGTTTTTTCTTTTAATTGTATTATTGAAGAATCTTTAGTATTTTTAATATAAATATTCATATAAAATATAAAATAATTTTCATATAAATTAAAATAGCCTTTTATATGATGTGATTGTTTAACATAACAACAATTATATCCATTTACTATTAATGATGATTGAGGTATTCTAAAAGTATTTTCTCCAAAAATTGTATTGAAATTTAAATATTGTTTGTATAATTCAGGATAAATTGAATGATATAATAAATCAAGAACTATTTTTTCATCAGTTAATAATTTTGGTTCTTCTTCTTTAATTATTTTTTTATTTTTTGGAAAAAGTTGATTGATATTTAAATTAATAATACTTTGATATGATTTTTTAGATAAAAATAAATTATTTTTATCAAAAGAGGTAAAAGAAGGAATATATAAATTAATATCATAAATAGGTAATAAACAAGGTCTAAAAGGAGAATTTCCATAATGATTTGCAATTTTATATAATAATAATCCTTCATTTTTATTATTAAATATTTCTTTATTACTCCACATTCCATTAAAACTAAATAATATTTTTTTTATTTTTTTATATCTTATTTTTGATTTATTTAAATCTACTTCATTTTTTTCCCAAAATCTTCTTATTTCTTCATCAACTAACATTAATGAACTTTGAATTGTCATATTTATTTCATTTTTATTTTTTAAATAATGAATAAAAAATATATCATTTGAATTTTCATTTTGTTCATATAAATTTGTTAATTTATTTGCATTTTCCAATCTTATTTTTCCTATTTTATCAAAATAATCTATTTTAAAAATATCTTTAACTTCTTCTCTTAAATTTTGATTTGATAAAGATCTTGAAATTAATTGCTCAAATTTCACTGAGTCTTTTAATGTTGAAAAATTCTTTTTTGATAATTGATTTATATAATCTTGACTAAATATTTTCATAAAAGATTCATTAAAAAATACTTTAAAAACAGCACATTTAGATAAATTTAATTTTTTTTTCTGTTTTTGTCCGATTGAAATTATTTTATTAAAAACTCCTTTTTTTTTCTTTTTATCAATTTGAATATAAGTAAAATTAGTTATTTTTAACATTAAAATAACCCAATTTCTTAAAGTAGTGAAAAATAAATTTTTTGATTTTTCATTTACTTTTTCATTTCCTTCATCAAAGATAAATAATAAAGCATATAAAATAACATAATAAACATTTTCTTGAATTTCATTATATAAATCAAATCCACTTGATAAATTAGAAGAAGCTAATATTAAAAAAACAATAAAATCTTCATATTGTTTTAAAAGTATTATTAAATCATTTTCATTTTTTGATAAAATAATTGAAAGAACAAATAATATTGATATTAAAATCATCTGTGACATATTATTTTTCTCATTTTTTTTATTTAATATTGTTATTTCATCAATAAACATATTTACTTTTTTTTTATTTAAAATATAATCACTTAAAATTTTATCTTCTTTCATATTTTGAAATGTACTATAATCCCATAATGAATTATATATTTCAATTATTTCATTAAATATTTCATAATCACACCATAAATCTTTTAATTTATTTGAACTTGATATATTTATATTCATTCCTGAAATTAATATTTCTGAAAATACTTTTCCATTTGTAAATATTTCATTTATTAAATTATCTTTATGTTCTAAATTAAAATATATTATAAATTCAAAACAAAATGATATTATTTCATTTAATATTGAATTATCAAATTTCTTCTCTTTAGAACTAAAATTTTGAAAATAATAAATTAATAAATCTTTTAATAATTCTCTTAAGAAATTATTAATAACAGTAGAAAACTTTTTATTATTATTATATCTTATTTTCAAAGAAGAACAAATTAAAAATAATTCATCTAAAATTCCTAAAGTAGAATTACTATTAAATTTAGAATAAAAAATAATAATAGAATGTAATAATCTTCCTAAATTAAAAATTGAATAACTAATTTCTTTTAATTTTTCATTATTTTGGGATTGTAAATAAATAATAAATTCATTATTATCTTGCTCATTAATAATTAAATAACATTGAAATAAAGTTTCAATAAACCATTGATAAAAAGGAATTTGATTAGAAATTTTAGTACAATTATCTTCAATAGGAATATTATCTTTAATAATAATATTATGAATAGCTTTTATAAATTTTTCAATTAATAATATATCACAATTTTTTGAAGTTAATAAATCAACAATTATTTCTATTACAAAAGTATTATAAATAATATTTTGATTTTCTTCTTTTGGTAAAATTAACCAATCAATTAAAGCAGTTAAAATTAATTCATTATATAAAAGTTTATTTGAATTTGATATTAAATTTAATATAGGAATCATTTTTTCATATTTTAGTTTTTCTTTCATAAATTCTTTTTCTAAAGGAGAAAGAGATGATTGAATTGGATTTTGAAATTCTTTAAAAGATGAATGTCTTAAAATATTAGGTTTACTTATTAATAATGAATGTCTTAATTTTTGAAATGAATAAGAAGGATCAAGTATTGTTTTATTAATTGAAGTTGTTAATAAATTTATTTTTTTATTTTTTGGATTATTTATTTTCACTTTTGAATTTTCTAATGTTAATTTTCTATTATTTTTTCTGTTTGCAATATTGTTTTGATCTTCTAAGAAAAACATATTTATACTTTGATTTTTTTGAATTTTAGAATCTAGTAATTTTGAATGAGGATATTCAGTTTGAAATCTAAATTCTGATTCATTCATTTTAATATTTGAAATTGATTCTTCTTCAATTATACCATCTTCTTCTAAAATATCATCACTGAAATCTACTCTTATAAATTGAGGATCAATTATTGAGTTTATAAATGATTTATGTGAATTTTTGGAATTAAAAAATTTTTGAATTTCATTATTTTCTTCTCTGTAAATGCTTATTAAAGAAAATATTTTTAATATTATTATTATTATATCCGGATATGGAATTACACTTAAAATATAACATAAAATTGTCATTATTTTATTTCTTATTAAGGTATTTAAAATTTTTGTTTTTATTTCATTTTTTATTTTTTTGTCTTTTAAAAAATTTATAAATATTTCTAAACATGATTTATATAAACAAGGTGACATACTTGTTGAAAGAAAATTTAATAAAAGAACAAAATCTTTTTCATTTTCATTTTTAATTAAATATATTTCAATAATTTTAATTAATTTTTGAATTTTTGTTTTTACTTCTGGATTAGATATTTTAAAATAATCTCCTTGAATTTCTAAAAAAAAATTTGAATGTTCTTGACAACAATATTCAATTAAATGATTTTTATCATATTCTTTTAATATTAATAAAGCTTTTGATAAAGGTAAATATTTTGTAGTTTCTTCACATAAAAAACAATTTAATACAAAATCCCATATATTTAATTGAATATTTATTGCTATTTTTGATAGAATTTTTAAATTAAATATTATCTGATAAAAAAATTTTTGTATTAAAGAAACTTTATCTCTTTGATTAAAAAATGAAACTGTTAATGATTTAAAACTTTCATATATTTCATTTGTAAAAACAGTATTATCATATTTTTCTAAAAATAATCGGTAAATATCAAAAAATTTAGAATTTAAACAACTTTCCATATTACATAATCTTTTATTATTAAGTAAATTGACTATAATTTTATTAATTATAATGAAATTTTCTTTTGAATTATTCTCAATTAAACATTCACATATTGGTAATAAATTTTGAAAACCTCCTAATAAGAAAATTGATTTATAATTTAATTTATTTATATTTACTCCTGAAGTACAAGTTTTATTTTGAGATGAATTTAATGTTATAAAATTAATTTTAATATTATCATTATTTGTTATATTATCAATAATATCTTTATAATATTGTTCTGGAGTGAAAAAAACTAATATATTATTTAATATATTTTTATTTTCATTTAGATAATTTTTAACATGTTTATTTTTATAAATACCAAATAAATATTTATTTTGAAAATCTAAAATATAATCAATTGGCATTTGTTTATTTATTAATATAAAAGAAGTATTATATCCAGTGAAATTTTTATAAAGTAAAATATTAGAAAAATTACTTATTGAAGAAAAAGTAGAAATTTCACCTATATCATATTGTTCATTATTAACTATACCAATAAAATGAATTTTTTTTGATTTTTTGGTATTTCCAATTATACATAAATTTACCCATGAATTTCCTTTTATTTTACATATTTCTTTTTTTTGTTCAGATGTTTGAATCCATAATGTTAAATTTATATCACTTATTATATTTATTTTTTCTTCATTAAATTGAATTGATAATATTATTACTTCAAATTGTCTATGATAAAGTTTAAGTAAATTTTCATTTGTTAATAAAAAATTAAAATTTTGAAATATTGTAAATCCTTCTTTTATTTTCATTGAATTATCTTTTGATAAATTATCAATAAATATATTTCCACTATTTGAAAAATAAAAAAAATTATATGGTTTGATATGTTTATTAGAACAATATAATATTTCAAATAATTTTAAATAACCATTTAAAATTTTTTTATCAAATGGTTTTTCTTTTTTATCATTGTAAAAATAGATTTTTGAAAGTGATTGACAAACATTTTCTAAATTTTTTTTATCTACTCCAACAACAATTAACAAAACGTTAAGTAAATTTAATAATTTTTCACTTAATTCATGATTATTTTCAAAATATATTAAATATTGTTTAATTATCCAATCTTCAAAATTTTGGATATTATTATTTAAAGTAATATTTTTATTCAAATCAATTTCTTCATTAAGAGAATTACCATTTAATTGTATTTTATTATTATATTTAGAAAAAATGCATGCATTCAAAAATGAATTATTTGTATTGAAATTATCAATTAAAAATTGTAATAGTAGATTTTTTTCTTCTTTATTCATTTCAAATTCAAAATAATCAATTAATTTACTTATTTGTGTTGTATCTTTTATTAATCTAAAATTTTTAGAATTTAATGGCTCAGTAAATATTTCATTTATCAAATTAGAATAATTCATTTATTTTATTTAATTTCCTTTTTAAAATATTTTAAATAATAGTAATATTATATAAAATTGAATGAAATATTTTTAAGATAAAGTATTTTAATTGATGAATCTACAGAACATGCTTGAATAATAGCCCTGAAATAAGGACTTTCAACAAGAGCAGGAGAAATAATTAATCGTTGGTGCATTTGGGTTAGAAAACGATAAGATTCTTTGAGAAATGGTTCATTTAATTCATATTTCCAATGAAGAATGCAAGCAAGAAACCGGTCCGCTAAAAGAGATTTAGGCTGATAGTTGAAAGAAAATGAATGAAATTGGTCTTTTATCTCTGGTGAAACCTTTAAATCAATTGAAAATTTAGCTTCTGCTGGAAAGAATAAAGTGAATAAATAATATATGTTCGCGGCGATTTTAATATGATTAGGATGAACAATTGACATTGAAATAAAATGAGATTGAACCATAAAATTTTGGCCTGTAACACTTATACCTGAAATATCAATTAGCGAAATGCATTTTGAAATAGTAAAACTCCGGCGAAATGACCTATTCTTAAGCAAAAAAAATGCCAGAAAATGAAACAACTAATATTGCTTCTTCAAGACTTCCTTTGGAATTGTAACGTCGAATATTCTCAAAGATAAGTATACTTTTCGGAAAAGCATGAAAAAGGGGACTTGCTTGGTAGAGTAACTCGAATTTATGTTTATCCATATTAAAATATTTATAATTTATAATTTTGAATTATTTCAAAATATTTTGAATTACTTTTCAAAAAACAATGGATATTAATGCTTATATGCAAGCTCAGATCGAAAAAAATAAGAAAAAGAAGGAGCAGGATCAACAAAAAAAACAAAATGACCAAGATACTCAAGCATCAAAAGATGTAAAAGCCA
>JAJJLU010003574.1:0-50447 GCA_023807065.1 Isotricha intestinalis
CTTAAAATATCATAAAAATTATCAATATATTCTTCTTCTAATATTTCATTTGCTTTTTTTAATATATTTTTATCTATAGTTATTTCCTTCACTTTTAACATTTTATGATTATTTTTATTTGATGAAAAGTCTGTTATTGAATATCTAAAATTGGTCTTCCTATTTACTCTTGACATTATATTAGTAATAAATTAAAAGAATTATTATAAAATATATTAAAATATAATTTGATATAATAAATTGAAAAAAAAAAATATATAAAAAAAAACCCATTAATTAAATGGAGGATACAAATGTATTATTAGAAAGAATGAAAGATTCTAATTAAATTTTAAGGTCTCGAATAGAGAAAGTCAATTAAAAATATCATATAGAGAAAAGAAAAAATAAAATCTCTTCCAAAAGAATTAACAAAAATAAAAACAAATTTAAACAAAATAGAAATAATTTAATTTTTGTAAGAAAAGGTGATAAAGGAGGAATAAAAGTTAAAAAAGAAGAATATGAACACTAAAAGGGATTTGGATTCTTTAAATATGATAATCAAGAAGAAAAATTAATAAATTAAACACAAATAGAAAAACAATAAAGAAAAAAAATTAGAGTTAGAAATAATAGTGAAGTTACTATTGGAATTAGAGAACAAGATTTTAAAATTTATTTCATTGGAAATAAAGTTGATAGTAATCAAATAAAAACTACTCAAAATCAAATTTTAGAAAAATAAAAGTTCAAAAATGTTTAAAAAATAAATTATGTTTATTTTAGCAATAATATTATTTATTCGAGATATTATTTTAGTTATTGCTTTTTTTTTGTTAATACTAATTGTTTTGTGTAATTTATATAATAATTTTTTAATTATTGTTTTTGAGGTTTTTTTTAGATTAAATAAAAAATAATATTTTAAGTTATTAAATAATGAATTTATTTTTTTTAATTTTTTTTACTTTTTAAAGTTTTCTTCAAATTTGCCATTTCTAACATATAATTCGAAAATTCATCTCTACTTTTTTTCTTGTATTTTTCAATTGAAAGGGAATTTAAGTCTTTTTGATCATCAAAACTTCTATAAGTTCTTAATTGTTCGTTATATTTTTTTTTATTTCTTAAAGTATTGGTTGCTTTAAATATTCCTGGTTTAATAAGAGAATTTGTTAAAAAAGAATTAATAAAATTATAATTATTTTTACGATTATTATTTTTATTATTTGGTTCTGTAAAAGTGATTATTGGTTTATTTCTATAAGGTTCTATTTTTCTATTTGAAGCTTCTTCATATTTTATAGCATTAGAATAAAATTCATTTGGATTATTTATATTTGTTAAATTTGCAACATATTTATTTTTATCTCCAAAATTATATCTTAAACTTACTATTTCTTTATTTAACTGTTGATTTTTGAAATTACTTAAGTTTGAATAATGTCTTGGAGTAATTAAATTAATATTTTCATTATTTCTACTTTTTTTTGGAATGTAATAATATTTTAAATATGTTTTATCTATTGATTTTGGTCTTGAACTTTTTTTCCCATTTTTTATATTATTTATATCATGTGAAATTGTATAATATAATTTTTCAGGATTTGTTTTATATTCATTTATAAATTGCGTTAAAAGACTTGACATTTATATTATAATTGTTTTATTAGATGAAATAAATAAATAAATAAATTTAATAATTCTTTTTTAATATTTATTGTATTAAATAATTACTTGTATTTGAATTACTTTGTTTTCTAAAATTATTACTATAATAATTATTAGTTCTTGAAACATTAGTTAAATCTACTAAAGTTAAACCTCTTGATTTAATTCCATTATAAGAATTGATTTTAGGTTTATAAGAATAAATATTTTGTTTTTTATAATTATTTTTTTTATCATAAGCGAAATTCATTAAAATATTTTTTTTATCATAAGGTAAAGATTTATAAATTTGGTCACAAACTGTAATAAATTCATTTTCATCTAAAGTTTCATTTTCTTCTTTTAATTCTCTAAAAATAGGTTCTAATATTTCTTTAATATTCTTAGGTATTTTATTAATATTTACAGCTGAATTTTTGATTAAATTATCTTCATCTCCATCTAATAAAGAGAATATTTTTTTAAAAGCTCTTTCTTTTTTATTTTCTAATAATTTATCAGTAGATTTATTTATTATAGGATCAGAAAAATAATTTGAATAAGTTTGTAATTCAAGTTGCTTTTTATTTTGTTTATATTTATCTTTATATAAATACATCAAAGTATAGGGATTATTTTCATTATTATCATTATTCTCATTTTTTGAATTTTGAATTGATATTTTATCCTTTGTTAATGTTCGATTTGAATATTTTGGTTTAAAGAAATTTTCTTTATCTATTTCGTCTTTTATTTTTTTCATTTTTTCTTTTGATTTTTCATGATATGTTAATAATCTTTTATCGAAAGGTTCTTTTATTTTACTATTATCATTTAGTATTGGTCTATATGAATACATCTTATTTACTTTTTTATCTAATTTATTTAAATTTTCTTTATATATATTACTATCTTCATATAATTTTGAAAATATTTGATTGTTTGATTTATTTTTTGGTTTATTATTATTAGTGTTATTCATATTTTTTTTATTTGTGTTATTATTATTATTATAATAACCTTTATCTTTATTAACTTTAGGTTGAAAAGTATAATTATTTTCTTCTTCATTTTGTTTTTTTTCTTTTAATCTTTTAATTTTTTCTTCATAATATTCTTTATACTTTATAATTCTTTCACTATCAGTACAAGGAATTCTATTTTTTTCATTCCTATTAGATTTATTTAATTCCGGATGAAAAGTTGAAGTTTTTCCTTCTTTTTCAATTAAACTAGATTTTAACTTTTCTAATTTTTTATTTCCATCTTCTTGATATTTCAATCCTCTTGTATATAAATTATTTCCAGCCTTAATACTTTCTTCTATACTATTATGATTAGTTTTTTTTGAAGTAATATTATTATTTGATAAAGCTGATCTTATATTTCTTTTTGAAATGTTTGAATTAGATAATCCGTATTGTTGATTATTTATTTTTATTATTTCTGAATTTAATAAAATTTCCGCTTCTGATAAATTTAAATTATTATTGTTTATAGAAACTTTGTGATTGTCAAAAATGTTATTTTCTAAAGATTTTGGGTTTAATCTTTTATTTGTAACAGAATTTTTTTTTGTTTTTAATGATTTAGAATTTATTTTTTGAAAGTTTGTTATATTATAATTAAAGTTTTGTTTTGAATCAAGTTGATAAGGGAATAAATTTTTTGAATCATTACTTTTTTCTTTCCTGATTGAATATGCATAATCTCTTGATTGTCTATTTCCAAAATTTTTATTTGAATACTTATCTCTTGAAAAATTATTATTTCTCTTTTTTAACTTATTAATATATGAATTTCCATCAGTTGAATGATGATTTGATAAAAGAAATTTATTTCTATCTTTTTTGTTATTCATTTCTTCTTCATTAACTTTTTTTGTTATTAATTCATTTAATTGTTTTGATATTTCTTCCATTGTATTATAATCAAGATTATTTTTCATGCAAAAATCATAAATGTCTTTTTTTGGATTTTCAAAATTATATAATTTAAATTGTTCTATTTTTCCATTTCCTATATCAATGGTTAACACCATTACAGGATTATCATTATTGTTTTCAAAATTTTCTTCTACTTCATATTCATTATTTTCATTCTTTTTTAAACCTGAATCATCCATTTTTTCTTAAAAATAATTATAGAATTATTATATAAAAAAAATTCTTAAAAAACAGTGATAATTTTTATATTAATAGTATGAATCATTAACTTAATTTAAAATTTAAAAAAAACTTATTATTTTAAATCGAAAAAAAATTAAAATTTCTTTTGATTTTTTTATTTTCAAAATTTATAAAATAATGAACATATACAAATATTAAATTGGAATTATAAAAATTTCTTAGTTTAAGATATCAAAATTTATTAATTTAATAATTGTTTTTGTATTTTTTTATTGATAAAATAATAGAATGTCATCATAGCCCTAGTAGCTCAGTAGGTAGAGCGTCAGGCTGTTAACCTGCAGGTCGAATGTTCGAACCATTCCTGGGGCGTAATTTTTTCAACATTATATAGAAAGTTTGAAGTATTGGAATCAAAAATAAAAAAAGAAAATATTTGTATATAAAAAATTCATTTATCAATAAAAGAAATTGAATGTAAATTTTTATTTATAAGAAAATATAAACAAAAAGAAAAAAGAGGAAAGATATTTAAATGAGAAAAGAATTCAGAATATACAATAATTATAAAAACGAAATTAAAAAAATAAAATTACTTTTAATCATTGAATCTATGTTGAATAAATAAGGAAGAGTTATTAGATATATATTTTATTAAAAAATTTATTATTTTTTGATAATTATATTATTATTATTATTTAAATATGAATTATTTGATTTTTATGCTAGATAAATATAACTATTAATATTATATTCATCTCTTTTTATTATATTTAATTCTATTAACTTTTCAATTTGAATTTTAATTTGAGGTGGTTGAGCCAAAAATTGAGTAACTTCTTGTTTTACTTTATTAATTAACCAATTATGATTAACACTTTGTCCAGCTTTAGATTTCATTATTCTAGTAATTGTAGATTGTAAAATATTATTTTCCATTTTAATTTTTTGTTGTTCATCTTTAATTTCTTCTTTTTTATTCTCAGGATATGACTTTATAGTTTGAAATTTTATTGAATTATGTTTAAAATTATAATTTAATTGAACTTCATTATTTTCATTTATTATATCTTTAAAATCACCAATTAAAACTCCTTTATTACAATCATTATTTGGATTAAAAGCTTTATTAAAAATTAAACCATTAATTTCATTGATAATAATATATGAATTAATTCCTAAATATTCTGAGATTTTAGTAATTGTTAATTTATTATATTTTTCCAAAGTTAATAATATAGAATATTGAATAAATGAAGAAGAAGAAATAAATTCTCTTGAAAGATATAAATATTTAATTTCAACAGTACAATAGCCATAACACCAAGTTAATTTTCTATTTGAAAATGTTTTAGAATAAAAATCATTATAACTTAAAATATAATCATTTAAATTTTGTGGAATATCAATATTAAATATTTTATTTTTTGGAATTGAGAAATTAGTTTGTGAAATACATTTAACATTAAAATTAAGGATGGGTGTAAAAAATTCATTACTTTTTTTATATTCTAACATTAATTGAGGAGAATTAATTTCAATATCATTAATCATAGATTCCATTTTTTCGATATTAGTTATATCACAATTTTCTTTTATTTTTTTTAAAATTTTTTTTTCTAATTCTAAAGATAAACTCTTATTATATAATAATCTATTTGTTAATTTTTTCATCATTTCTAATTCAAAAATTAATTTACTATTTATACAAGAATGTAAACTTGCAATATTATCAAAACAATTTTCCATTTCTTCATTATTTTGAAATATATTCGAAGTCCTATTTTTCATTAAATAATCTATAAAATTAGATAATTGTATTGCATAAAATTCTTCATTTAAATTTTTAACAAAAGCATTTTGTTTTACATTATTTATTTCTTTAGCGAATAAACATTCTTTTATCATATTATCATAATTACCTTTTATTTTTAAAAGCGGTGGAATTAATTTCAAAGGATTTTTTGAAAGTAAAGGATTTGCTCTTATATTTTTTATTGATTTTCCAATATGTTTTTCTATGATTTGAGGTATTTTTTTTTTCAAATAATTTGAATAAGGATAAATATTTTTATTTATATTTATTAAATTTTCATGATCTTTTTGCTCTAAAAATGAAAAATATGTTTCTTCAAAATTTTCTATTAATTCTGAAGAAAAATTTATGTAATTTTTTTTTAAAGATTCTAATTCCGATTCATGAAAATCTGAAGGCAGATATAAAGTAATTAATGTTGTTTCTTCTTCAATAATATCACTTAAAATTTGGACATATTCTGCAAAATCGCATTTTTTAAATATTTTTTTAAATTTAATTTCTGTACATTCTGAATTTTTGTTTTGTAAATCATTCATAAATTCTTTAATATATTTTAAATGATTTTGTTCTATTTTAACATTGTTTTTTTTTTCAAAAAGAGAATTTTCTTCCCAATGAAATCCATCATCATCCTTTATTAATAAAGGTCTTTGATAAAATACATTTTTCAAAATTTTATAACAAGCTGTATATAAATTTCCAGTTTCAACACTAGTATTTCTATTTAATCTATCTCTTGTGATTATATGACTCATACTTTTGTATAAATCCATCTTTTTAACATAAAAAATATTATTAAAATAAGATTTATATGCAATTTCACCTAATAAAGGTTTATTTTTAGGCAATAAATATATTCTTTCAAGATATTTAAATAATTGAATAAGATAATAAATCAATTTATAATAATTTTGAGTGTTTTCTATAAAAATTCTTAAAAAATCATCGTCTGAAACTCCATTCAATGAATCTTCAAATTTCTTTATTTGATTATTAACTGTATTTATAAAAAAATTATTTATTTTTTCATCTGAATTATAATTATCATTAATTAAATCATATAATATATTATATACTTTTATCATTGTACTTTTATTGATATTATAATCTTGATTATGATATTTTTTTATGACAGAATCATAAACAAATTGAAATTGTTCAGTAGAAGTTGTCATTATTTTTTTAATTAATTTTATTATTTTTTTTATTAAATTAACGTAAAAGAAATAAATAAAATAACCTATTTTTAGATTATATCTTAGATATCATAAAATATTTTTATCAAATAATAATTATTAAAAAATCAAAATGAAAAATTCAATTATTTTAATAAAATATTTTTTAGATAAAGATACTAATCTAATTTAAGGGTATATACAATGGATTATACTATTATTTCAAATATTTTGACATACCTTTTAAGATGTTAATTTTGGGAATAAATTAATGAATTTGGAACTTTAAATTTTGTTTTTCATTATAAAGTTATCTGAATTAAAAAGACAAATTAATGATTTAAAAGAAGAAATAAAAAAAAATTATAATTCTTAATATTTGAATATAATTAAAATATGATTTATTTTGCCAAAAGGATTATACTTATTTTTTTTATTGTTTTTATTTATATTTTTTATTTTTTGAATTTTCTATTTTTATATTTATTATTTTATCTTATTTTTGGATTTTTATTTTTCTTTGTTTGTTTTTTAAATATTTTTCATTGTTTTATTTGAATTATCTTCAAAAAATATTCTTCTAATTTTTGAGTTTCTAAACGTCATCCTCGTAAATCAATTTTTGAATAGAAAAATTCAAATTCTTTTGAAAATTGTTTTCTATTTTTTAATTTAAATCATTTTAGAAAATCATTGTCTTATTATAATTTAAAATTATATATCCACATAAATTTTAAAAATTTTAAAAATTTAATTTTAAATTTATTCAAAAATTATTATATTAAATTCAAATTATTAAATTTTAAAATGAATCAAAGAAACAATTCTCCTTTATTAACATCAAAACAAAAAAATTTAATATTATTACATAAAAGGATAAATCCACAAAATGAAAGACAAAACTTACTTAATGAAAATACTAAATATCAAATTAATAAAACTGAAAATATTTTAGAGAAAATATTATTATATAATAACACAAAAAAAATAAAAACAATGATAAAATTAGAAAAAATAATATATAAAAAATTAAATAAATCATATTTTCATAACGACAATTTTTACAATATAAAAAAAATAAATGAAATAATATCTAATCAAAATACTCATATTGTCGCTGAATATAAAGATTATTTAATTAAAGGAGATTTATCAGAATTTTTACAAAAATATTATTTTATTACTGAGTCAAATGAATGTCTTCCAAAAATTTTTGAATATTATGAAAATTGTTCAATAATATTTCCTAATTATGTTGTATTACCTGAATCAAAATATATTTTTAAAAATATTCAAAAGAAACAAAAAATAATTGATAAAATACAATTATTTGAAGAAGAAAAAGAAAAATATCAAAAAGGATTAATTAAAATAGAAGATAATGATTTAGTTTTAAATACTAATGTTATTGATTCTATATTAGAACAAACTGATACAAGTGGAATTAAAAACTTCTTTGGTTTAAAAAATGATTCTTCTAAAAATATTAGTATAGATAATATAATTAATAAAATTAACAATGCAGAAAAACAAATTAAAAGCATAAAAGATAGAAAAACAAATTGTGCTTTAAAAAAAAATAAAATTGTGGAAAAAAAATTTTGCAATTATAATATAAATATAAATAAAAATAATTATAAAATAAAAGGAAGAAATTATAATAGGTATTTAGATAATGGATTTAATGGTTCAAGTAATAATAAATCAAAAAAAAATAATAAGTATACTGGATTAAATATTAATAGTACTACTTCAAATGGAATGAAAAATACAAAAATATCTTCAACTACAATAGATATGGATTCTAAATACAATAATAATAATGTTATTCAAAATAATACTAATAATAGTAATACTATTTATATTTGTTCTAATAGTAAAAACCATAACACAAATAATAAAAATAATACTATTAATATTAATAATTCTATTAGAAAACAAAATTTAGTTACTAATTTATTAAATAATTTTAACATTTCAAATAATAATAATAATAAAGATTTTGGAGTTAAGTTATTTAAAGAAATAAAAAATATTGATAATAATAACAAAAATAATAATTCGATAAATTATCATAAAAATTTTTCAAGAAATTTTTCTCCTTCTGAAAAATCAACTTCAAAAACTAGAATTTCAACATCAATTAAACATCAAACACAATTATCTTCTTCTTCTTCTCCAAATAGTAAAATAAATTCATATAATAAAAAAAATGTGACAAAAGAATCGAAAATGACTAAACCTAAACATAGAAGAGTTTTATCATATAATTTTTCAAATAAAAACAAAAACAAAAATTATTTTTTGAAAAATAACAAAAGAAAAGAAATGCCTTTAACTGAAAGAGATATAGTTAATAAAAATTCTTTTACTCCTGATATAATACAATTTATTACAAATCAATTAAATAATTTGAATAATTCAAATAAAAAAAGTTTGAATGCAAAAAATAAGAAATTAGAAAGTAAAGACAATAAAAAAAAATTAATTAAAAAAAATAAAAGAAATTTAAATAATATTGATAATAATAGTCTTTTATATCCAATTAATAATAATATTAATACTAATAATAGTAATAATAATACTTGTAAAACTCAAATGAAAAATGAAAATTCCAAATTTTATTCAATAAGTCCAAACAGATATTTAGATAATAATAAAATATTAAAAACTTGTAATTTTTCAATTAATAATGAAAAAACAAGAAAAAATTACATTGTTAATAAAAGTAATTATAATATGAAAGAATGGAAAAAAACAGTATTTAATCAAAAAGATATTAAAGGAATTACTATTAAAGGTTTTAAAGAAATTTTACATAGTTCAATTTCAAACTCGAGAAATATTTCAAATAGTGAAAGAATTATTTTTAATGAAGGGTTAACAAATAAAATGATTAAAACTAATAGAAGTAATATAAATAATAAATACAAGCATTATGATAAAACTTATTTAGAAATGATTTATAAAATCAATAAAAAAAATTAACAACTAAAATTTGTATATTATTTTCTAGTATTAAATAAAAAAGTTTTCTTTAATTTTTATTTTTTATTTTATTTAAATTATATATTTAAATTCTGTTTTTATATTTTATTTTATATCGATTTATTTTTTTACTTTTGATTCATTCTTTTCTTAATATAATATATTATTAAATCTAAATTTTTTTTAATGTTATTTAATTCAATATAAAATTCCCTTTTTTATTATCAGTTAAATAAATGATATTTCATTTTTTATTTAAAGAATTTATTTTTTAATTCTTTTATTTTTTTATTATATAAATATAATTTGTTTTTAAAAAGTATTATATTTTTTAAATTCATCAAAAAAATATAATAAACATTATAAAAAAAATTAAAATGTTAAAAATAAAAAACAGTTTTTTTCCTAAAACTTTAACAACATCATTAAGAAAAACAAATCCTTATTTAAATAAACAAGGTTATTATTTACCTTATAAATATTCAGATCCATCATATAAATTAAAATATACAGGAATATTTTTAAAAAAAGATGTAGACATTCAAAAATTAATTCATAAGAGATTTATCTCAAATAGAAATATAATAGATAATAAATATAAAAAAAAAAATACTTCGTTAAGTCCAAAAGAAGTAATAATTAATACATATTTTCCATTAAAGAATAATAATAATTTATTTCAATATTATTTAACTAAAAAAGATAGAAAAGTTTTTGAAGATAATCCTTTTATTTCGAAATATGGTTCTTTTAATTTTGGAATTAAATCAAATAATCATAAAAAAATATTAATGAATTTTTCAGAGCAAAAAATAAAATTAAATACATTAAATCCTTTTAATCATCATAATCATAAAAAAGTAAAAACTTTAGAAATTGGAATAAATACTATAAATATTGATTCATCAAGTACTAGAAATAAATTAAATAAAATTTATAAAAAAAGAAATCCATTTTTATTAAAAATTTATAATTCTGCTAATTATCAAACTAATAGTAGTGATTTTGATGATAAATTAATAAATTCTTTGTCAAAGAATTCTTGTATTTAATTGTTATTTATTTATACATAAATTTAATACTATTTAAGAAACAGTTTTTTTGAAAATTTAAATAAAATTTTTAAATCAAGTCAATTATTATAAAATTTAAATAATTCTTTTTTAAAAATAAATTTTAAAAATGGAATTGAAAAATAAAATTGATTCAAAAAAAAAATTATTATATTTAAATGTAGGACAATTACAAAAAGATATTTTAAATTATATTAATAATATAAGAGCAAATCCCATAACATATTATGAAAGTTTAAAAAGAGAATATCCAAATCCTTCATTAGAAATTTATAATTTATTAAAATTTCTTTATTCATTAAAGAAAATAAAATTGCCTCCATTAAAATTAGATAATGATATATGTAAATGTTCAGAAGATATTTTAAGTTATATTATCTTATATGATGAAGGAAAAGATGAAATAAATTTTGGACCAAATGATAAAGACAATTACTCTTTAAAAAGAAGATTAGAAAGAATAGGAAAAATAAATGTTGATAATGAAGAATATATAATTTTTGGTATGGATAATCCTAAAAGTATTATTAAAGATTTATTATTAAATGATCCTAATATGGAAAAATTATTAGATAATAAATTTAATCTAGTTGGTATTTCTTGTGGAATTTTACCTTCTGATAGATTATGTACTATAATTGATATTGTTGAAGAGGAAAAATTTTTTGATTCATTTAGAAAAAAAGGTTATTATAATATTTATGAGAAAGGAAAAAATCTTAAAGATAATTTTTCTAAAATGAATTATCATAATAATAATATTAATAATAATATTTATAGTCGAAGGACTAAGAATAAGAGTTTCTCAAATGGAAGAATAATTTATAACGATAAAAACGGAAATATAAAATCAATTAATAATAATAATATACCTTTGGAAAATTATTATTCAAATTACCCAAATTATGAATTTTCAATTAATTCAATAAATAAAAAAGTACAAGAAGAAAATCCAATGATAACTTTTTCAACTCAAACTGAAAATACATATAAATCAGATATTTATAATAATGATAATTTATATAAAATTAAAAATAATGACTATAAAGTTAATATAAATAAAAATGGAATTCCTTATTTAAATAAAAATTCAAAATTATTGCATCAAAGAAATTTAAGTTATTCAAATATAAGAATTCCACATTTAAAAAAATATAACAAAAATTATTCTACTTCAAATATAAATAATAATAATAATTTAAAAAACAAAAATAATAATTTTAATTATAATTTAAAGTTACAATCTTCAGTGAAAAGTCTATTTAATAAGAATCTAGATCAAGAAAAAAATATAACATATACAAGGAGTATTATTCCTGATATTGATGGTACATTTATTAATGTTCTTACTAGAAATACACAATTTAAAGATGGATCAAAATTAATTGAATATGATACAAAATAATATTTTTTTTAATTTAAAAAATTAATAAGAAATGTTTTAAAGATATTAAAAATAAAATTAAAAAATTTTTTTTTTAAAACAGTTAAATAATTATAAAAAATTATTATGTCAAATAACACTGATTTTACTCAATCTCAGAAGGATTTTATAAATAAAACAATACATAAAGAATTAACAAAGCAAGTATTAAGTATAAAAGATGATATTAGTAAAAAATTTTATGATTATGATAACAAAATGGTAAATTATTTAAATGAATTAGATTCAAAAATAAATTTAATGAACGAAAAATATCTTTATTTACTAGAAGAAATAAAAAAAATAAATATAGAAGAAGAAAAAATAAACAGTTATGATAATAAATTATCAAATTTACAATTTTTAATAGCTCAACATGACATTAGGATAAATAATTTAATTAAAGACTTAAATGATGCTTGTTATAAATATGATATAATATTTTTAAATAATCTACAAGTTCCAGGACAAATAGGTGATTGTTGTAAATTTAAAAATTTAAAAGAATATTTATTATATACAATGAAAGAATTTTCTTTGATAGCTTCTTATAAAGAAAAAAATCAAATGAATTTAAATTCATATAAACAAAAATTAGATTCTATAACTGTGAAATTAAATAGTCAAGTTGATAATTTTTTAAAAACAAGCTTTCAATATACTATTTCTAAAGTTGATGACGTTAAAAAAGATTTAAAAAATCAAATTGATATTGTTAATTCTAAAATACCTGAGCTTTCATTTCAAAATTCTAATTTTGCTAAAAACACAGAAACAAAAATTAATGAGTTAATTCAAGAAAGAGAAGATTTAAAGAGGGCTAGAAATGATTTTAAATTACAATTAGATAATTATTTTGAAAAAGTAGAATTAAAAAGTAAAGAAACTGTTTTAGAAATTATTGAATATAAAAAAGAATTTGGGAAAATTAAAAAAAATTTTGCTCATTTAATAGAGTTTATTAAAGATATCAGGTTTAAAAGAAATATTCATAATGAAGAAATTATGAATGTTGAGATTGGTAAATTAGTGACAAATCTTAAAAAAACAAACAATGAAATTTTAGAGAAAAAAAATAAAAAATTTAATAATGTTGACTCTATTGTTAAACAAATTATTACTGGAAAGAAAAAAATTAGGAATTCTTTTGACAAAATTAAAATAAATGTTGAAAAAAGTAAAGATTTAGAAAAATTCTCTTTTAGAAGTAATTATAATAATAATGAAAAAAATAAAAAAGGAAATAATACTAATAATTTATTAAATTTTAAAGATTTGATGCACATTAAAAGAAGTAGAGAAAGTACTCCTAATAATCTTCTAAACATAGAAAATATGATAAATTATGAAAAAAGCAGAAGAGAAAGTGAGATGAATAATGAAAAAAGTGGAAGAGAAAGTGATGTTAATAATTTGTTAAGTATAAAAAATATAATGAATAATGAAAAAAGTAAAAGAGGAAGAAGAGTAAGTAGTTTTACTAATGAAAAAATAAAAGAATATAGTGCTACTAGTCTTATTAATGTAAAAGATATGATAAACAACAATGAAAAAAATGATGAAAAAAATAAAATGGATATTAATGTTAAGGAAAATAAAATAAAATATAATAAAAAAACTAATGATGAAAGTGTTAATGAAAATATGAATGAAAATACAGAAAATATTAAAGAAAAAAATTCTGATTTAAAAAATATTTCAATAAATAACTCCTTTAATCCAAATATAAATACAATTAATATTGAAAAAATAAGTGTAAAAAATAAATCAAAAGATAATGAAATAATAAATGATAAAAAAGATTTAAGTAATTCAGAAAGTCATAAAAGTATAATAAATTCAATTATATCAAATTCATCTATATCAGAAAAAGAAAATAGTAATAGACAAATTGAAAATAAAGAAAATATTATAGAAAAACAATTATCATTAACTTTTAATAATAATTTAAAAATAAATTTAAACTATATTGAAAAAAATAAAAAAAAAAGTAATTCTTCTGAAATTCCATCATCAAAAAGAAACACAATTAAAAAAAGTCCTCAATTAGAAACAGAAGAAGATATTTCAAAAAATGAGAATGATTTAATTAAAAAATTAATAGAATTAAATACAATGAACATTAAAACAATTCAATCACAAACAGATAATAAAATTCATGATTTAGAAAATAAAATAAATTTATTAAATTCTTTAAATAATGGTTTAAAAAAAAAAGTGAGTGAATTAGAATCAAAAAAAATTAAATTAGAAAAAAAAGTTAGTAAATCAAATAAATTATTTGATGAAAATTGTGAACGTTATTTATTAACTGATATTAATAATTATGATGATGATAATTTTAATTTAGTTAAATTTAAAGATAAAAGATTTCCTCCTTCAAAAGTTAAAAGTAAAATTTTAAAAAAAAGTTTAATAAATAATTTCTCGGATAAGGAAATTAAAAAAAATAACTTATTCGAATTAAGACCTCAATATAATATAAATCATAATAAAAAAAAAAAATTTCCCAGTAAATTAATAATTGAAAAATTTGAAAAAAAAAGAAATGAAGATAAAATTCTTTGTGAAATTTATCATAATCATTCTATGAAGTTTTTAAAACCATTAAAAAATTCTTTTACGAAAATCCCTCAAACAAATATTATAAATCAAGGAAAATAAGTAAGAGAAATTATATAAATTTTTATATTATCTTTATTTAGAATATTGATTTTTATTATATGGTATACTAATTAAGTTTTTTAATATAATCTCTTATAAATTTTATAAAAAAAGTTTCAAATTATTTGAAACAATATTATAACTATTTAATAGCAAATTATTTTATTTTTAAAATTATATAATTAAATTTTATTCTTTTATTTATAAAAATTTTTAGAACACTTTAATCTAATAAAATAATAATGTTAAGAAATTCTGATATTTTTTTATCAAATTTTTATGTTTTGGATTTAGATTTTTTACATACCCTTTTTTTTAATTTTTAATCTATATAAGGGAAAAATTATATTATTGCAAAATGTAAAAAAAATAATAAAATAATCATAAAAAATTTTGTTCTAATAATTTAAAAAATGAATATCAACGAACTCAATATTTAAATTCTTAATTATAATATCAATAAAACTTTATTTTTAATTCTTTTTAAAAAATTTAATAAAATGATAATAAATTATATAATATATTTGGAAAACATAAAAAAATAAAAACTATATTTAAAAAAAAATTAACAAAGTAATAAAAAGTTTTAATAGAAAAATAAATTTTTTAATAAAAAATAAATAAAAACAAGATGAATAAAAAAAACATATAAAATTTTAATTATATATCATTCAAAAAACAATACTATTTTATTTATGTTAATTCCACTAAAAATTATGAATCTTTTGTAGGTAAGTTATTTAAACAAATATTTTCCATATAATTATTAAATCTAGTCATATAGGGAAGAGGAGGAACACAACTCATATTTTCAGAACAATATCTTATAACTTTAAAAAAATGTTCAGTACTTTTTTTACAATTATATTCAGTTAAAATATCAATAATTCCTAAAAAGTATATTTCATCCTTATTTAAAGAAAGTATTCCTCCATCATTATAATCCCATAATACTTTTAAATCATTTATTCTTTTTGAAGAAGATTTAAAAGAATAATTACAATCTTCATTATTATTATTATTATTATTATTATTTATTGAAATATTTGAATTATTAGTTTCATCAGTGAAAAATTTATAATCAGGATTATTATTATTATCGTTATTATTTAAAATACTACTATGAAAAAGAGTATTAATATTAATATTTTTAGTCCCATAATTTTCATAAGTAGTCATAGTTTTAACTAATCTATTCTCATCCTTCCCAACTTTAGTAGTTAATTTTCTTGGAAAAACACTTGACTTAGAATTTTTTTTATGAGAATCTCTATTTATATAATGAATACCAAGTAAAAGAGAATAATCAATTGCTCCATTTTGACTTAAAAATTGAGTATCTTTAATTAATTGTTCTAAAAAGATTTCCCTTTTTTCTCCTAAATATGCTTTTTCTCTTCTTGTTTCTAAATCCAAATCTTTTAAAGCTATATCTCCTTTATTTAATATATTATTATCTTCTTTAGTTCCTTTTAATACTCTTCTTCCTATTTTACTCCCTTTTAAATCAAATCTTATATGAATTTGTCTATTTGTACTAAATACATTTTGCATGACTATAAAATTAAATTTTTCTTTTTTTTTTTTAACTTTTCTAATTAATTGATAACAACCAAGAAATTTAGGTAATAAAGATAAAGGATTTTTTTTAAGATGTTTATAATAATTAGGTAAGATTTTTTTTAAAAATTTATATTCATTTTTACCAATGGTTTTAACAATAAATTTCCCATCTCTAGTATAATAAAACAAAGAACCACTTTTTCCAGTAGAAATTAATTCTTCAAAAATAGTTTGAGAACTAATCATTAATTCAGTTATAAAATCTTGTGGAGAAATAGAGGAAATAAAAGCTTCTTTATCAAAACCTAAATATTTCCTTATATTATTAAATATAATTCCAGCATATTCTTTTAAGAAAAAAGTTTCTTGTTTTTTAATACTAAAATTGATAGTTTGAACAGAATAAATTAAACTATTTAAATATTTTTTTAAATCTTCTTTTTCATCATCAATTTTATAATTAGGTGTTGATTGAACTGCAATTTGAATTCCCATAATCATATTTAATAATATTTTAAAGCTTTGATCAGGTGCTTTTATTATTTTTTTTTTTACTTTTCTCATTTTAGCATTTACATTCTGAGTAGTAAATTTATCATTATTTTCTTTTTTATTTTGATTTGTTTTTACTATTCTTTTAATATGAGAATTTAAATAACTTTCAGATATCCAACGATAACATGCATGTATACTTGTTATTGTTTCTTTTGCATTTTCTATAAATTCTTTCATTGAAAGGAAAAACTTATTTAATTCTATATAATTTTTTTTAAAATATTCACTGAACTTTATTTTAATTGTTTTTTTTTTATGAGTATTAACTGGTGTTTTTTCTTCTTCAGAAAAAATTTTCTTATTATTTTTTTTAATATAAGTATTATTTGATCCTAAATCTGTATTAAATACAGGGACAGAATTATGATGATTAAAATGAAGAGCATTATTAAGATTATTTATAGTTGATCTATTATTATTATTATTATTATTATTTGTTTTTTCTTCCTCATTTTGACTTTGAAATTCAAAATCAAATTCAGAATTATTTGGAATTATTGTTTTCTCATCTTCATTATCATTTGTACCATTAATTTCTTCATCATCATATCTATTATTAGTATCTATTAAATTTATTGTATCTGTAATTTTAACATTTGTATTATTATTGGATAAGTTATTATTATTTGAAGATTTTTTATTATGCTTTGAAGATTCATTTAAAAATTCATCTTCACTATTTGACAAATTTTCTTCTGTTATTTTTATACCATCGTTATCATCATTTAAAAATTTTTTAATTTTTTTAAAAAAATTCTCTATTGAAGGATTAATTTCATTATCACTTTCAATTCTAATTTCTTTTATATTATTATTCATTTCTTCTTTTTTAATGTTCATTGATTCTAATAAATCTCTTTTTTTTTGATCTTGAGCATTATTACTTAATTTATCAAATATATTTCTAATACTAAATTTTTGTGTTTTTTTCAAAAATCTTTTTTGTATCTTTTGAAACTCTTGACAATATCCATTAATATCTTTAATTAAATTTTCAAAATTTAAATCATCGTTTTTTAACATTTGATTTAAATTTTTTAAAAAAGAATCAAAGAAAGAATTCATACCTTTTAAAAGATTATTAATATTATCATGAATAATAATTAAGACATCTTCAGAATTATTTTTAAAATAATCAATCCAAGAAACTAATTCTGGTTTTTCTTCATAAATTTCTTCAAAATCTTTAGAAGTAAAATATTCTCCTTTTTTTGCAATATGTAAGAATAATGTTTTAATATCATTATCACTCATATTTTCAGAAGAAAAACCAGGATTAACTTTTTTAACAGCATTTAATATTAATTTAATATAATCTTTAAAGTCATTATAATATATTTTATCATTTCCTTTTTTATCAATTAATTTACAAGTTACTTTACATCTTTCTTTATCATCACCGTAATGATATATATCAATATATTTTAAATATTCACATAATGTTATATCTTCTTTATTTGAAGAAAAAGCTAAAAAAATTCTATCTGCAAATTCTCTTACTAATTCTGTTCCTAACATTCCTAATAATGGAGGAAAATTTTTCATTGTTACTTTTCCTTTATCTACACTATTATAATATAATTCTGTGTAATATTCTTTTTCTTCTTGAGATAAACGAAGTCTTAAAAGTTCTTGATTTTGAATTAATCCAGATAATTTTTTTTTTTTTGAATTACAAGAACAGCATGCTGACATTTTGTTTGTTTTTTTTTTTTTGATATAATTTTTTTAATTTTTTAAATTTTATAAATTCAAATATAATATTTAAATATATTATTATAATTGGAATTAGTTAAAAATTAAAATATAATCGGTTTTTTTAAACCTTTATCAAATGATTTATAAAAATTATCTTGAATAATATAAAAATAAAAAAAATGGATTTTAAATATATTATAATAAATTATTCAAAAAGAATGAAAAAATATATGAAATTGTATTTTAAAAAATTGTTTTCTTAGATTTTTTTTATTATTAAATCATTATTAGATATATATAATATCTTAGATAAAATATATTATTACAAATTAATTATTGATAATAAAAAAAAATTTTATGTGTGATGTAAATATCATATTAATACCTATTTTTCAATTGAAAATGTAATTTATAATTGATTTTTCTTTTTTAAGAGAAAGTTTATTCATAGAATTCCAATAAAGCAACTTATTTTGATTATTTTTGCTTTAATATTCAAAATAAAATCATAGAAAATTTTAAAGAAACAAACTTATATATTCAAAAATTTATTATTAATAATAAGAAAAAAATATAATTGTATGTAAATTAAATTATATTTAAATTATTAATTTTTATAAATTTGATTGAATTACATTTTTTTAATACTATACTATTATTTATATAATGGAAAAACATTAGTTAATTATCATTAACAGAATTACTATAAGTTTCTTTATCTGTTTTATCTGATACTATATTTGTAATATTTATTTTATTCTCATTTTCCCATTTAATTTGATTCTTATAGGATGAAATTTTAGTATCTTGTTTTAAAATTTCATTTTTTAAATTATCTCTTTGATTTATTAAATCATCATTTTCTTCTAATAATTTATTTAACTCTTCTTTTAAACTGATAATTTTTTTTTCATTATTTTCAATTTCAATATCTAATTTTTCTATATTCCTTTCATAATTTTTTGCTTTACCAATATTTGATTGATTTAAAAGATTAAAAGTATTTTTATTTGGATTAATAATATTATTGGATGATTTATTTACATTTTTTTTATTTTTTGCATTCATAAAAGAAGTAATATTATTCATTCCAAGGAAAATAGAAGTAAAATCTAATTTTTCATTAAATTCAAAATTTAATTTTGATTTTTTTGAAACTTTAGTTAAAAAGTGAGGAGAATCAATATTATTATTTATATCATCATCATCTATTGTTCCTAAATAAAATTCTTCTTCACTTAAATTATCTAATTTTAAATTACTTTTTGGATCAATTAAACTTTTATTTTCTTTTTTCTCTTCATCTTCTATTTTTAAATCTTTTTTTAATTTATTTAATATTTTTTCATTATTATCTATTTCAATCTTTATTATTTTATTTTGTTGATTTATTTGTAATGCATTTTCTTTTAACTTTTTAGTTAATTCAATATGAAGAGAATTTTCTGTATTTTTTTCTAAAGCAAATTGATTTGGATTTATAATAAATCTTATTATTTGATAATTTAAAGATTTATAACTTTTAAATTCATTTTTTTTCTTTTTTATTTTTTCATTCATTTTTACTATTTCTTCTTTTATTTTCTTTGATTTTATTTTTATTGCTTCTTTTTCTTCTTTATTATTAATATTTGATTTTAGTGTTGCTAATTTATTTAAATTTTGTTTATTTTTTATAAAGTTTAAGATTTGATTTATATAAATATCAATGCTGTTTTCATTATTAATTGATTGCTTTAATAAATCATTTTCTATTTTTTGATTTTGTAAATAATTATTTATTTTAAGATGAAAATTTTTTAATTCATTTGTTTTATTATGAAATTCATTTAATTTCTTTTCATTTTCCTCATTCAATTTTTTATTTATCATATTAATTTCATCAATTTTACTTTTTAATTTCATTTTTTATATTTTTTCAAAATAATTTATTATATAAACAAAAAAGAACAAAAAAAAATCTCTTTAAATAATAACGCGCATAATATTTAATATATACATTTGAAAATAAAATAAATATAATTTGAAAAAAATAATTAAAAAATAAAATGAATTCAAGTTATTCATCTCCTCATTTTTTTAATGTTGACAAATTTAGAGTTCAATCGTTAAAAAATTCAATAAATGAAAATTATGTAAAAAGTAAAAATTTAATTGAATCAAAAACTAAAGAAATAAAAAAATTACAAAATTCAGTTATTGCTTATCAAAAAAGTTTTAGTGAATTAAATAGAAAAATTTTAAAAAACGATAATTTATCTGTTGAAAATTCTACAGTTTTAAGAAAATATAAAGAATTAGAAAAACAATTTTTTAATTTAAATAAAGATTATTTAGAAATTCAAGATGATTTAAGAGAAAAAAATAAATTAATTTCTGATTATCAAAAATTAACAGAAAATGGAAAAATTAAATTTAAATTATTGGATGACCAAAATAATGAACTTAAAAGAATTATTCATAGTTATGAAAAAAATAATAAAGATTTAAAAGAATTAAATAATTTAAAAGAAGAAAAAATTAAAGAACTTGAAAAAAAAAACTTAGAAATAAAAAACGAATTATTATTAATCCAAAAAAATAATAAACAAAATAATATTAACAATGAAAAATTAAATGAAAATTTTCAAAAAGAAAAATTAAATTTAAAAAATGAAATTATTTCTTTAAAGAAACAAATTAAAATTTTATCTCAGCAAATTAAAGAAAATGAAAAAAAACATTTATTAGAAATAAAAGCTAAAGAAGAAATAATTAAAAATTTAAATGAAAAAATAAATAAAGAAAATAACGAACAAACTTTAAAAATAACTGATTTAAATAATAGAATAAAAAATATAAATAATGATAGAGAAAAATTATTAAAAGAATTAAAAGAAATCACAGAAGAAAATTCTCAAAAAAATATAATAATAAAAAAATTAAATAATTGTATTTTAGAATATAATCAAGTTATTATTCAAAGTAAAAATGAATTGACAGATAGAGATAAGTCATATGAAAATATAGAAAAAGAAAAAGATAAATTAATTCTTAAATTAACAGAAGTAACAAATGAAAAATCAAAATTAGAAGAAAAACATAAAATCTTTATTGAAGAAAATAGAATTCAAAATACAGTTTATGAAGAAAAAATATCTGAAATAATTAAAGAAAATAATAATAAATGTGATGAAATAAATAAATTAAATGAAATAATTAAAACTTTAAAAGAAGATAATAAAGAAATTAAAAGTATTCCTTTAGATTTAGAGAAATCAAATATTTATTTATCAAATATAAGAGAAAGACAAAATGAATTAAATCAAAAAATTTCTTCATTAAATGATATTATTTACGAAAAAGAAGCAATAATAGAAACTTTAAAAGATAAATACAATCAAAAAGTTGCTTATTATAAATTAAAAATATCTGAAAATAAAAATAGAATAAATAATTTAATGAATAATTTAATTGAATTAAAATATTATGTTAATGAATTAGAAAGATTACTTGAAAATAAACATATGAATAATACTTTTTCAGGAAAAAAAGTAAGAAGAAATTCTTCAATGGAAAGAATAGATAAATATAAATATAATTCTATTGATTTTTACAATGGAAGTTGTGTTGATAATGAAAAATATAATAGTCAATTAATTGATTCTTTAAAAAGTATGATAATGAAAATAGATAATAAATTAAATGAAAGTTATAGGAATGAAGATGAAATATTAAAAAATTGTAAATAAATTAAATTTTTTATCAAGTCAAATTATTTAATATAATGTATATAAGTTAATAATAGTTTTTTCAAAAAATGTTATATATAAAAATATTTTATAAATCATTTTCTGTATCATCCATTCCAGAAATTTCAGAATTATATTTTATTACTGGAACTTCTAAAGTTTGTTCATTATGATTACTATTTGTTTTATAAGTTATATCATTATTATTATTTTTATATGAAATTGAAATTGATAATTCTGAAGAAATTTCTTTATTTTTATAATCAATATTTTCATTTTTTATATTTTGATTAATATAATTTTGAGAAATTTGATTACTTAAATTTAATTTTTCTTTTGAATTTTCACTTGAATTTAAAGATTCACTTTTTTCATCATCATTATTATTACTTAACTCTAATTCACTGTTTTCTTTTTCTTCTTTAATCAAACTATCATTTTTTATATTTTTATTTTTTTCTTTTAATTTCAATAAAACTGTATCAAGCATTTTTTCCATATTATTTATTTTATTTTGAAGCATTTGAATAGTTTGATTTTGTTCTTCTAAAACATTTCCAATATTTTCATCAATTGGTATTGTTTGAACTTCAGCATCTTTTTTTGTAATTATATTAAAATTATTATTAAAGTTTAATTTATTATTATTACTATCTTTCAAGTTATTTAAATTAAAATTCTGCATATTTGGATTTGAAGGTGAAGGAGTCATTGATATTTTTTGAGGTAAAATTAAACTTTGCATTTTTTTATGAGAAAAATCATTTTTATCATCTATATCATTTATATCTTTAGTGTTTACATTATTTATTATTTGTCTGTTATTATTATTATTATTATTATTGTTATTCATAATATTGGTATTATTATTTAATGTAAAAGGAGTGTAATTTGTGTTACTTTGAGAAAAAAAATTTACATTTGTTTGAGGTTGTTCATTTGAAGGAAATTTTTGCAATATATTTGATGGAGGTTGAGGTGGTTTATTAAAATTTATTTCTGTGTTTTTAAAGGGAAAATTAAAACCATCATTTTTAAAAAAATTATCATCTATATTTTCATTCATTAAATTATGAAATTGATCTATTAAATTTCTTCCTGATCTTGATTTAGGTAATTTATTATTTGGCGGACTTTTATTATTAAAAGAAGATAGTTTTTCAAATTTATTTAAATTAGTATTATTAATATTTTCATTTATAGTATCTAAATTATTTAAATGACTTGGTTCATTATCAAATATATCCTGTAAAGGATCAAAAGGAGGTGCTTTTGATTGCATAATATTTAATATATTTTCTTTAAAACTATTAGTATTATTATTATTATTATTTGTTTGAGTTTCTAAACTTAAAATTTCATTATTATTATTATTAGTGTTTGTTCTGTTATTATTATTAGTTAAGTTATTATTTGATGATTTTTCAATATTTGAATTTTTCATCAGATGATTATTTGCAGGAATTATATTATTATTCCCTGAAGATATGAATTTATTTGAATTTTGTGATAATAAATTATTTATATTTTTATTATTCATATTCCCGAAAACAGAATTCTTTAATGATGAGTTTGATTTAGAATTTAAAGACGGAATTAAACCGTTTAAATAATTAATATAATTAATTGCACTTTCAATTTTTACATTTTTCATACTATCACTTAGATCAAACCCTATATTTTCCTTAAGAGTAAATGTCCTTTTCATTATTAACCATTGATTACTAAAATTTTCTAAAATATTTTCAACATCATGATTACTATTATTACTTAAATTTTCATTAATAAAATTTTTATCTTCTTCATTAGGAATAACTTTAACTTCATAAAATTGCTGAGATCCTTTAAAAAAAATAATTAAAAGAAACATTCCTTCATCAGGAGAAGGAGAAAAAATAGTTTCAATTTTAGAAGAAACTAAAATAAATTCAAAGCATTTTTTATAAATTAAATATTTATATTTGAATAATAATTCTTCAATACTATCATATAAAGAAGAATCTTCATGTTTTAAAGAAATCCAAATACCAAAAATTATTTGTTTTAAACTTTGAGAATTTTCTAAATTTTTAAATGAAGTATCATCTGTTAATGTAATTATTCTTTTTTCAGCTGTCATTGATAAAAAACCATTAATTATTGCTTGATTTCCTATTTTAATTGTTGAATGATGTCTATCCATTAATAATTTATTTAAATTAAATTTTGAAGATAGAGATAATTTTTTTATTCTCATTAATTCAAAATTTATATTTGGAAATAATGTATATAATGTTGACTTTATATCATTATATGGTTTTAATTTTTCTAATTTATTTTCTGTTTTTATTCTTTTAAATATTAGGAAATTTTGGAAAAAATTTTCCCCTGATTTTGATAATTCTTTTTTTAACTTTTTTACTTTTCTATATGTACTTTCTATTAATTTATATTTATTTTTTTTATATATTTTTTCTTCATATTGAATTTTAGGATTCATTAATAAATTTAAATTAATATTATCTGAGTTATTATTTATTATTGAAAATCTTTCATTTAAATTATTAGTGTTGAATTGACTTATTACATTACATATAATTTCATCTCTTTCATCATTGTGTAAATAATTGTTTACACATAGTAAAAAACCTTGAGTTCCTGAAATTGAAGGAATTAAATTTATTATTTTTAAATAAATTGGTTTTTTAGATATATAATCTCTTTTCCAAAAATTTTTTTTAATTGTAGCATTTCGTAATTTAATATTTTTTTTAAAAAATTTTTGGACTTTTTCTAAAGGAATTTCTTCTTGAATTTGAGTATTTTCTTCTATTATTTCTGAATTTATTATATTTTGATTTTTCATTATCACTCCTGTTAAACTCATATTTGATTTATCATTATTGCTTATAAAATATTTTGATATTGAATTTAATTCATTTCCAATATTTGAATTATGATTATTTGCATCAATTTGATTCATTTTTTTTTAATTGATAAATATTAATTTTTAAAAAAATAATTTTTAAATTTAATTCCAAATTTATTTAGATTATTATTCCAATTTTTGATTAATATATTTATAAAAAATTTTTTACAATTATTCTTTTTTATTTAAATGGAAAAAAAATACGGTTTTTTATTTTTTCTTTTTTTTCTTCGCTGGATTTTTTAATATTTGTGATATTTTTCTCATATCAACTATTGTATTAGTACTATTTTTAGGTAAATTAGTTTTTACCCTTGAATTTTCTGATAAAATTCTTTTTAATTTCGAATTTTTTTCATATATATTCGATTTTCTTTTTTTAATAAATAAATCTCTTTCACTTGAAGAGTTATCTAATAATCCTTTTTTATCATAATTGTTAGATGAAAAACCAAGATTATGTTTTAAAGAAATATTATGAATACTATTTTCTGTTTTTAATTTTTCATATTCAATTAAATTACTTAAATAATTTTTTCTATGTTTAGGACTAACAGTTTCATTTGTATTATTATTATTTAATAAATTACTCTCTGTATTTTGAATAGTATTAATATATGGAAATAAATTTTCTTTTTTCATTTCAAACTTATCATCTTCATTTAAATAAGATTCAATTAATTTATGATTATTTTTAGTTAAATCGATAATATCATCATATTTATTTTGAGCATCATTTAATATAGTAACTAAATAATTTTGTATTTCTTCAAATAACTCGATTAAATTTTTATTAAATTTACTTTTAATGATTTGATAATTCACATTATCAATAAAACTACTTAATTCCTTATCTTTTTCATGTATTTCTGTAAAAACAGAAATATATTCATTAAAATTAGGTTTTTCAATATTTAAAATTTCCTTTTTTAAATCTCCTAAAATTTGAAAATCAATTTCATCATTTTCTGCTTTTAAACTTGAAAGTTTCTGAGTTTTAATTCCAATTTCTTGAATTAATTTAATTAAATTATCTAAATATTCTTTTCTTATTTCATCTGATATTATCCATTGATTACTTTTATTATAAGCTTTTTCTATTAAATTTATTTCCTTTACTAATTCTTTTTTATAATAATTAATAGTATTTGATAAATTACCTTTTTCTAAATTTATTATTAAATGATTTAAATGCTCAGGATATTTTACATTACATTCAAAACAATTAAATTTATTACATTTTCTGCAATATATAATTGAATCCTTTTTTTTACACATTTGACATTTAATAAAATAATTTGTATTTAAACTTTTTAATCTATATTTTAATGGATTGTCTATTATTTTTTTAGATATTATTTTTATTTTATCATTGAAATTATCTTCTGTTTCTTTTTCGGTTTCTTTTTCTTTTTCAATATCAATTATTTTTAATTTACATGAATTAGAATTTATATAATCATTTATATGATTTGAATTATTAGGTAATAAAGTTTCTCCATTATAAATTTTTAATCTTTCTAAAGGAATATTATGTATTTTTTGAACATAATCATATATTTGTGATACTTGAGAAGATTTTGCTATTTCTAATTTATATTCTGAATTTTTATATTGACAACAAACATTCATTTTAAAAAAATTTTTAAATAATTAATTATATTATTATTTTTTTCTGTATTTATCAAAATTATAAAATAAAATTATAATTATTTTATTCATTATTTATTTTTCTTATTTCTTCTAAAAGTTCTAAATTTTTATTTTTTTGATATTGTAAAGATTCTAACAAATTTTTATATTCATTATTATTTTCTTTTTGCGGAATTGCATTTAATTTATTTATAACATCAATGAACATATTTTTATATTTTTCTTTTTCTCTATTTATTTTCTGTGATTCTTCATAGATTGCATTTGCATTTTCAATATGATTATTTTCATTATTTTGAAATTGTTTTTTAATTACAAAATTTTCTTGTTTAAGACAATTAATTTGATATATTAAATTATTGATTTTATTTTCAAAATTTTGAACGATTCCTCTTTTATTTTCTTCATTATTATTTATAATATTTGTTAAATTATTTTTCATATCTTCATTTTCTTTTTGAATACTTTCATAATTTTTTAATTTATTTTTTAATTCTAATAATTCTTTTGAATTTTTATTAAAATGTTCTTCAAAAGAATCTCTTTCAATTTTTAAATTATTATTTTCATTATTTTTTAAAGCTAAATTATCATTCATTTTATTTTTGTAAAATATTAATTCTTGAATTTTTTCATTTTGTTGTTCAATTACAATTTTTGTTTGTTCGTATTTCTCATTTAATTCAGAATATTTTAATTTTAAATTTTCAAAATTATTTTGTAAATTAGTAATATTAATAATATTTTTTTCAGAAATATTTAATTCTTCTGCTTTTAATCCTAAAGATTTATTTAATAATAATATTTCATTTTCTTGAGTTTCATTTTTTTTTAATAAATCTATTTTTTCACTTTCTAAATATCTTATTCTTTGAATTAATTGTTCATTTTCATCTCTTAATTTATTATTAATTTCAATTAAATTTTGATTTTTTGCTCCTGTAATTAATTTACTTTCAATTTTAGATTTATATACTTTCATTTCAGAGATTTCTTTTTCTAATAATTTTTTATCTTTTAAAATATTATTATTTATTCTTTGTAATTGAGTATTTTCTTTAACTAGTTTATCATTTAGATTTTTTATTTTTTTTATTTCTTCAATCTTTGATTTTAATTGTTTTTCAATTTTTTCATTTTGTTTTGTTAAGTTAATTATTTCATTTTTATATTCGTTTTTTTCTCTATTAGTACCTAAATTTTTTATACTATTTTGAAAAGAAACTGTACTTGTTCTATTATTATTTGAAAATGTTTGTAATTTTGGAGTTATTGGTTCAGATATTTCTTTAAAAAAATTTTCTGCTATTTGTTCATAATTTTCTTCTTCTGGAATTGTTCCATTTGATTGTTGTAAATAAAATGCTTTTTTTTGTTTTATTTCATTATTATTATTATTCATTTTTTGATTTTCTTCTTCTGGACTTTCTTCTTGAATTATTCTCATTAAATTTTCATCTATCATATAGTCATCCATATTACTATTTTTTTTTAAGATTTTGAAATTGGGAAATATTTTGAAAAAATTTTATAAAAAAATTTTGAAAAATTTAAAAGAATTTCATAATTAAAAAATAAGTGTTTTAAATTATTTATTTCAAATTATTTTTTAAAATAAATAAAATATTAAGAAATTGAATAAAAAATAATAACATACATTAACATTACTTATTAACTTTTATTTCCATCATTTAATTCAATTTGAACATATTCATTATTTTTATTTGAACTATCATTATTATCATCATCATATTCAAAAACATCTTCATTTTCTAAAAGAATTAATATATAAGCAATAATACTTAATCCACTTCCAAAAAGATATAAAAACCTATAAGGCAATTTTAACTTATCAAAAGTTTTAGACCCACTTAAATAACTAATAAAAAAGGACATAACAGCAGAAAGCAAATTAGAAATTTGATCTCCTATTCCAAACATTCCTTCAATTTCAATAGAATAATCAATACCAAATATATTATAAATAAAAGGAATAAAAGAATTTTTTTGACCAACAGTGCATAATTCAGAAGCAAAAGCTAATAAAATATTAAAGAAAGGACTATCTAAATAAACAGCCATTAATATTCCTATTATTATTCTTAATAAACATAATGTTCTTAATATTCTAGTTGAACCACTATTATCTGCAATATAACCTACAATTGGTGCAACTAATAATTTAAATACTCCTAATATTATTCCTATTATTCTATTAAAAAATGCAGAGAACATTAAAATTCTAAAATTTTTAAAATTTGCCATTATTAAATATGATACAAATGGAGATAATATATTATATGCTGCTAAACGCCAAAATCTTTTACTGTTTAATACTTTTTTCATGTTTTTTTTGTAATGTTCATCTTTTATTATTTGTTTTTTTTCTTTTGGTTTAGTTATTTTTTTCTTTTTATTTTTTTTATTTTTTTCTTCTTTTTCTTTTTCTGAGGAAGATGGCTGAATTTTGTTTATCATTGTTGATGATTCATTAAATATTATTTGATTTCCACTATTATTATTATTATTATTTGAGTTATTATCATTTGTTTCTGTATTTACTTTTTTAATTGATATAGAATTATTATTAATAGTATTATTATTATCATCTTCATTTTGTATTTTTGGTTTTTGATATTCTCTATAGAAAAAAACACATAAAATAGTCATTATAGTAAAATCAACAATTAAAAAAATAATAAATCTTTGATATCTCATAGAAATATATTCAGGATAAAATTGATTATCAGTTCCTTTATTTAAAGAATAATCATAGTAATTAATATATTTTTCAGAAACATAGAAAAAAATACCAAAAAAGATAGTAGTACAAGTGGCAATAATTGACAACATAAATCCTTTCTTCTTAGGTTTATAAAGACAAATATTTTTCAAGCAAATTTGACTACAACATCCAAAACCAATTCCAAGGAAAACAGTAAGACAATAATAAATCCAAATATTTTGTTGAATATATAGGCAAAATAAAGAAATAATAACAGTTACACCTCCAAATATAATAGTATCTTTTCCTCCTATTTTTTTTTCCATAAAACCACCTATTGGACCTATTAATTTTGTTGTCATTAGAAAAAGAGGCGAATTTATTACTCCATAATGTATTGTTACCCAATCTTGTTTTATATGAATGTATGATGTTGTGTATGCTGTTAATTTCCATAATAAGGAAACATGTGTTGATGATATTTTAAAGAATACTGTTGATATTAATGCTAATATAAACTGATTATTTTCATTTTTATTCATGTGTTTTTTAAAAATATTTTTTTTTGTTTGATAAATATATAATTTTGATATTTTTTTTTTTATTTTTTATTTTTATTATAAAGGAATTTTATTGGTTTTTATTTATTTTTTTATCATATATAATTTTTAATATAATTTTAATATTTAAATGAATGTTTTTCAGTTTGACTCATTTCTTTAGTACTTCCATCACTAAAAGTATAAATAATATTAGTAATAATTTCTACTTTTTTTTCAACAACTTTCATATTCTTCATTAAATTTTGAGTTTCTTTCCTCAAAAAATCAACTTCATTATTTCCTTTAATATCATTATTATTATTTCCAATATTTCCATTAATATTCCCAATATTATTTTTTTGTTGTTCTCTAACATTTTTTCTAAAATCTTCATTTTCCAAACTTAACTTAACCAAAGGACTTTGATTCCCTTCATGAAAAGCTTTTTCTAAACCATCATTAAAATTTTTATTTTTATTATCCAAAGGTAAGAAGTCATAAGCAAAATCCATAACACACATTTGAAACTCAGTTTTATGAGGCCCACAAGCAATACCTACTTTATGATATTCTTCTTTAAATAAATTATCTCTATGAGGTCTACTTTCTTCTCCATCATCTAAAGTGAGTGAAATTATAACACCTAAAGCATCATTGGGTCCAAAATCGATATTTTCACCTAAGCTTTCAACATAATTTCCAAATTTACTTATTCTTTCTTCTGGTTCCATTCCATTCGAACTTTGATAAAGGAGCAGTCCTTTAGGTCCTATATCTGAGACGTGTTCCATTGCACTCTGGGCTAAGTTCTCATCCCATTCTAAAGGAGGGAGAGGAGGTAACTTTTTTAAGTATAATATCGCTTCCTTGAATACCTCATCTCCTTCTACCATCTGAATTTGGATTTTATTTGGCTCGCTTAATACATTCGTTTCTGGATCTAGGTATGTACGGATCAATTCTAATTTTTTTGCTAAAGATTTTGGGTTTTGGCGATATTCATTCAAGTAAGTGAAAATTTGTTGTGATTTAGATATGTAGTCTTCTATTTTTTTTATTTGGTATTTTACCTTCTTGATTATCCATTTTTTTATGTTTTTTTTATTTTTTAAATATTTTTTAAAAAATTCATAAAATAAAAAGTAGAAAAATTTAACAAAAAAAAAGTAAAAATAAATAAATTTAAAACAATTCATTTTTAAACATATTTCTCCCTAAAAAAATGAAAATAAAATTCAATTAAAAAACTCTCATTAAAAAAATTATTAAAAAAAAGAAAAAACTTATTACAAAGAAAAAGCTTCAACAGCATTTTTTTTTATTATTACCTTTTTGATTATCTTTTTTCAAAACACTATTAGCATGAGGTCTTTCAATTTTTTTATTTAAAAATAATTTAATTAACTCTGTAACCAATTCATCAATTTGCTTATGATTAGTGGCAGTAGTTTCTTTGATAACAGCATTAATTTCATTAGCAAAAGATTCTGCTTCCTCATATTTAACTTTTTCATTTTCATATAAATCACATTTATTAGCAGCAATACCATAAATAACATTTTCAGTTCCTAAAATTTCAACAGTAGTAGGATACCAATAATCTTTTATTTGTTCAAAAGATTCTTTGTTTGTTATATCATATACAAAAATTACTATTTTTGATTTATTGATAAATATTCTACTTAATGAACGAAATTTTTCTTGTCCTGCTGTATCCCAGAAACACAATCTTATTTTCTTTCCATCTATTTCTATTACTTTATATTCTCTTTCTCCTCCTATTGTTGATTTTATTTCTGAAAAAAATGTCTCACTTATATATTGCTTTATAAATGAGGTTTTTCCTACTGAGGATTCTCCAATTAATGTTATTTTGCATTGAATGATATTGTCATCATAATCTTCTTCTTCATCTGACATTTTTTTTAATGTTTTTTTATTTATTGTTTTATCTTTTTTATTGGAATTATTTAATGTTTATGTTGTTTTATTTTTTTATCTTATATTTTAAAGTTTTATGTTTTTTGATTATCAATATATTATTTATTATTTTTTTATATTTAATATTTTTTTAATATATTTTACTTTTTTTTTCTTCACAGTATATTTGCTTTGGGTTGGTTAACTTAATCTTTCATTCATTTATTAATTTAAACATAACCAGCAATAGTTTCTTCAAAAAAGTATGAATATCTTTGCAACAATCATGAATTTTTGAATATTAAATTCATTTAATTAATTTATTTTTTGCGTCAACACATAAGATTAAGTTATTATTTGTACATTCAATAACATTATATTCCAAAAATTTTTTCATTGTTCAAAAGAATCTTTTGTAATAATTTAAAAATTATAATTACAATATTAGTTCCTTATAAAAATATAGAATTAATTGCTTTAAATCTTTCTTCTCCTATAATATCAATATATTAAATTAATTACATTTGAATTGAATATTATTTTTTTATTTAATTTATTTTCATCTTCATCTAAATCTCCATTATCTAAATATTCAGTAATATATTGGTTTATCAAAGAATATTTTTCAATTACCATCACCAATTAAAAAACTTTAAATTCGGTTTTTCTATCATTAAAAAATTAATTATCTTTATTAATTTTTTTTTTGTAATTAAAATCTTTCAAAAAATATTTTTATAATCAAATATATAAATGGAAGGCGATGAAATTCAATGTAAAATAACTTTTGTAGGTGAATCGTCAGTAGGAAAAACTTCATTAATTCAACAATATGTGAATAATATTTTTGATCCAAATTACTTAACTACAATAGGAGGTGATCAATTACTTAAGCCTTATATTATTGATGGCAAAAAAATAAACTTAAATATATGGGATACTGCAGGTCAAGAAAGATTTAGAAGTATTAATAAAATTTTTTTGAAAAACTCAAAGATAGTTATTTTAGTATATGACATCACCAAAAAAGAATCTTATGATCAAATAGTAAACTTTTGGTATCCTAAAGTTATTGAAGTTTTAGGTGATGAAATTATTATTGGATTAGCTGGAAATAAATCTGATTTGTATGAAAATGAATCAATTAGCATTGATATTGTTAAAGAATTTTCAAAAGAAAAAAACATTCTTTTTAAAGAAACTAGTGCAATGAATCATGATTCTGTTGAAGTTTTTTTTAAGGAATTAATTGAAAAATTTTATGAAAAAAATAAAAATACTATTGAAGAAAATAGTAATGTTAATTTATCTAAAACTAATAATATAGAAAAAAAAAAAGGAAATAATTGCTGTTGATAGTTTTTTTATTAAAATAACATTCTTAAAAAATTTTATTCATTACACCAATTTTTAATTGCTTTTTCGCATTTAATTTTATATTCTTCTGGTGTTATTCCTTCATATTTAATTGTATTTGAAGTTAAAGTTTCTTGAATACCAAAATAATTAGTTAATAATAAAGAATATTCATCTTTATCTATACTTAATAAATAATTTATACTTGAAACAAATTTTTTTGGTTTTCCTTGAATGAATAATAATAATCTTAAAGGAGTTTTGTCATCTTCACCTGGAACATCAATACCATTAAATATTAATATTTTAGTTATTAAAGTTTCTATCTTTATTATTGCTTTTATTTTTCCAATTGGAGAATTTTCATTATCAAAATTACTAAATAATCTATTTGCATCTACAATCAAATTTGAATAAAAAAAATAACTTCTATTTTTATCTAAATGACTCATTTCTACCCAGGATAAACTAATGCATTTTTGATATAGGCTAAAATCTTCTTCTGTACCTTGATTTAATAACATTTTAGAATATAAAGAGGAATAAATATATTTTTTAAATTTTTCTTCATTTGAAATTTGATTTGAAGCTTGTAATATGTTAATATATTTATTAATTACATCTGAAACTCTACATTTTTTTTCTAATTCAAATAAAGATATTTTATTTTCAATTGAATGAGACACAAAATCAGGAAAATTTTTGATGAAATCATCAATATTATTGCAAAGGATTATTTTTCTTCCTTTAGAAGGATTAACTTGATTTAATTGATTTAATTCAAAAACATCAAAATTACTTGAAAAAGATTTATTCATTTTAATTGGAGTATTTATTGTTTTTATTTGAGACATTATTTTTTTATTTCCTTTTATTTCTTCTAATACTACTATATTTTTTTTTAATTTATTTAATAAATCTTTTGAAACTAATTCTATTGTATTCCAATCAAAAGTTTGTTTTTTATATAATTTAATTGAATTAGTTAAATCAGTTTTTATCATATTTAATACTTTAGAATAATTATTTTCTTGATATTCTAAAGGTAAATTAGTTAATAATTTATATAATATTTCACTATACCATTCAAAAGGAATACTCATATCATCTTTTATATTACCAAATTTTTTAATTTCTTCTAAAAAATCCAATAAAGAAAATTCTTTATTTGTAAAATCTCTTTTGTCAATTGGAGGAAATCTAAATAATAATTCACAAATATAATTTTCAATGACTAATAAATCTTTATTTAAACCATTTGGTGTTTTTTTAATATTATTTTTATAAGGTTTTATTTTTTCTTCAATATTAGCTAAATGAGAATATTTAGGAGATATTTCAGATTTAATTACCAAATAAAAATCGAAAGAGTTTAGAAATTGTTGTTCAATAAAATTTTTATTTGATGATATAGTAAATTTACTTAAAATATTAACTAATACTCTTCTATTAGTTTCACTTTTAGATTCATTTTTTTTTGGAAATCGAGGAATGTTTACTAAGATAACTTGAAGAATATCAACTAATATTTTAAAATGGATTGGTTGATAGCAAATAGTATATTCAACCATTTTTGAATTTGGATTTTCATTGAAATAATCATATGAAAATACATCATTATCTTCAATTTCATTTGATGTTAATTTATCTATATAATTTGAAAATGATATATTTGTAATTAATTTATTTGATATTTCTAAAACTATTGGCATTGCTTCACTTAAAAAAAACCAATTAAAAGGAGTCATTTGTTTATCTTCTTCATTGTTAAATATTTTAAATGATATAAGTTCTTCAAGGACTTTTAATATTATTTTTATTTTATCTGTTGTATGCTGGGATATTATAAAAGAACTTATTAATCCTTTTGTATCTGGTTCTAGGATAATTGTTTTAAATATTGTTATAAAAAAAAATTTTGAAATAAAAATTTTTTCTTCAATGACTCCAATATTTTTAAATTTTTTTTTTATTAGAATTGAAATCATTTTACATATACTTTTTAAAGAATAAGGAATGAGATTTATATTATCATTTAATGAATTTAATATTAATAATATTGCTTGCTTTATATTATAAAATATTATTATATATTCATTTAATATTTCTTCAGAATCTTCTTCCGAAAAAATTAAATCAATTAATGGGAAATTAGTGTATAGATTTGGATTTTTATTTAAAAATTTTTCAATAATATATTCGTAATATTGTTTTAATTCATTATTTTGAAATTTTTTCATAGTATCTTCTAATATATTTTTATTAAATAAACTAAAATAATTTTTATTAAATTTTGCTTGGAGACTTTCTTTTTCTGTTGAAAAAGTTTCAGGTAAAAGTAGATCTTTACTTCTTTTTAACTTAAATGATGTCTGTAAATTTTCAATACTAAAATCCCATTCTTTTTCATTTTGATTTTCAATTCTTGATAAAATATCTTCTAATATAATATTAAAAAACTCTTTAACTTCTAATCTAGAACACAATTCTTTTAATAAAATTCCACATTTTGTTTCATTTAAAAAAGAATTAATATCATTTGGTGAATTTAAATCATTAATTTCTAATTCTAATAATTTATATATTAATAATAATAATTCATCTTCTGTTTTATATGGAGATAGAATATTTTCATAAAAATTATTCATTATAAAAGGACTTATTATCTTTATTTCATTCATTTGAAGTTTTGTTAGTATTTTATAAATTAATTCTGGATCTTTTCTTACACATAAAAAAAATTTTTCTATTGTTTGTTTTAGTATTGCATTTTTTAAAAATATTGAATTATTTTCATCTAGTTTAAAACAAGTTTCATTGATTTTTTCTTCGGATAAAATTTTTATTCTTGCTGAAAATATTTCTTTTATTTTTTTCTCAAAATTTTCTAACAATATATCATTATTTCTTTTTAATGTTTCTCTTGTTGAAATTTCATTTCTTACTAAATATTGTAAGTGTTGAATAAAATTTAAATTATTTTTATCTTCCATTATTGATTTAATATTTTTATTTAATTAAAATTATTTATTTCATTATTCATATATTCTAAATAATTACACAAGTAATTATAAATTTATTATTTTATTTATAAGACAATAAAAATTTCAATAAAATTGATTATTAAGAATTGTAATCAAATCAAAAAAAAAAAGAAATAATATATTATAACCCTCAAAATTTCAAGTTTCATAAATATTAATTTTTATTATATAAAATTAACCCTTAATATTTAATAACATAAATCAAAAAAAATAATCAAATTCAAAAATAAGTCTTTATACAATTTCAGGTCTAGTTTGTACAATATAATAATTATTCGCAGAATAATTTCCTTCAATATCTTGAGCCTTAACAAAATTACCTTCAATATCTTCTCCATTATTTTCTTTCCCAATTTTTTCTTCAATATCAATTCCAATTTTTCCAAGTCTTTTTCCAACCTCAGTAATAAAATCTTCACTTTTAGATAATTCAATATCTTTATAACTAATTAACTTTTTATTATTAGTTTTTCTTTCCAATTCATAATTAAAACTACTTAAATTAATAATATCAACTTTATCTTCATTTCTATGATATAATAATCTATAAGGAGCTCCTTTTTGATCACTTGAAGCCAAAGTTTCTCCTAATCCAATAGCTAATTCTATATATACTTCATTTTTATTTCCATTAATTGGATTAATAGTATGAATAACATAACAAAATTCAGGTTCAGTCATTTGCATTATTATAACAGACATTTTTGCTATTTTTGTTTCTATATTTAATTTCCTTCTATTTATTATTGCTCTACTATTAAATACACTAGCCCATACTTTTCCTATGTGTTTAATTATGTTTTCTTTGTTAGTTAATTCTATATTTAAATATGAATCAAATAATCCTGCTCCAGCTTGATTTTTATTATCTTCTAAATTACTACTTGAACGAATTGCTAATAAATTATTATTTGATGATAAAGAATTGAAATTTGATGTTATTGTTTCTATTATTGTTTTTAAATCTTCATCTTCATTATTGTATAAATTTATTATGAAATTAACAAATGAATTCCTAAAGTTTTCAGATTGAATATCTAAGTCTTTTAATTCACATTTTTCTAAATTTGTAAAATCATTTTCATGTTCTGATAAAAATAATGTTAAATATTTATCATATATATTACTTGGGATACATATTGCAAATGGTGTTGTAAATAAATCTGAGTTTTCTGATACATCATATAAATTTTTTATTTTTTCAAATTTACTTCCTGTTTTTTCTATTTCTTTATCTTTTACAGTGAAAGTTAATACATTTTTTTCTTCTGTTTTTTCTTCTATATTATCATTATTATTATCATTTGATTTTTCGTTATTATTTTCTTCTTTTTCATTTTTTTGTGTTTTTTTTGATAATTTATCAATTTTATGTACATTAATTTTACTTTCATTTAAACATTCAAAAGCAACTAAATCTTTATTTTTAAATTTATTAATATAATCTTTAAATATTTTTTGATCTAAAACACAACAAAAAGCAGCTCCATGTTGTCTAACTCTAATACTTAAATGAGATAATTGAGATAAATCTTGATTTAAAATTACTCCTATTACATTTTCTGGTATTTCTTCAGTTCCATCTGAATTATCAATGAATAAAATTTTTTCACTTTTATCTTCTATATTTTCTTTATTATACAAATCTATATTTTCAAAATAATAAAATTGTCCTTCAACTGAACCTTTATTTATTATATTATAAGGAGGTAAATTTAAATAATCTCTTATTATTGTCATTAATAAATCACAACATTTTGAAAATTGAAATACCATATTACTTCGAATGAAACTTTCTACAAAAACTAAAACTGAACGTTTATTAATATTTAATTTGCTTCCTAATAATAATAAATTATTAGGATTAAATAAATGTTCTAAATGAGAACATATTTCTATTGATATATTATTTCCTCTTTCAATAATTGATTTTATTTGTAACATTACAAATCTATTTAAATTATTTATTGCACCACTAAAATAGTCAAAATCACTTTTTAATGTCTTTACATTTTGAGAAGCAATATCAGATATTTCTAAATTTTTTAAACAAAGATCAAATAATTTCAACAAGTTTTTAAAATAATTAATTTCAAATTTGTTTATATTGATATTCTTTGTAAGATTATTAATATATTCACTAATAATAACAAAAAGTTTATTATCTAATTCAATATCTAAATTACTAGTAGTTTGTAATACAGTTTTATGAGTATCATCCTCAGAATTAATTTCTTTTTTAATAATTTTAGAGCATATATTTTCCCTAAAATAAACAATACTTTCAATTTTTTTAACTAAGTCATTATCCTTCAACACATCAATAATTTTTTGAGTTTCACTTTCATATTCTTTACAAATCTCTTGAAATTTAACAAGTAAAGTATCTAATCCACTAGAATTGAAAAATTCTTTTAATTCATCATAAAAAATATAAAATTCATTTTTAAAAGCTTCACTATAATCAGCATTTTTAATTTTTTCAATGAAATATTCACAAACAATTAAATCATCAGGACTAGCATTTCTATGTAATTTATTTTGTAATTTATGTTTAATTTCTTGTTTAAGATCATGAGGAATATCATTTCTATGAGCAATATCTCTAATTCTAGTTAAAGGAACAGCAACCATAAATTGTTCATTAAAAGATGGTAAATTTTTCAAAATAGAATGAGCAATAATACTAAAAGCACTTATATTAATACTTTCTGAATTATGATAGATGTTCTTATATAAATGACTAAATATATTAAAAGCTTGTTTTGCACTGTGATTTGGACGAAAGTGTGTTCCATCTTCACTACATTTTATTTGTCCTGAATTGATAAAATATAAATATGCTGCGATTAAAGATATTATTTCTTCGTTGTTATAATTTTCTGTTATTAATTCACATACACATGATAATTTTTCTCTCCAAGTTTTTTTTTCTTCATTTTTTTGTTTTAAGGTATTTATAAAGTCTTCTATTTCTTTATCTATTTTTTTACCATCACTTTGAAAGTCAAATTCAGGGATTTGTATATCTTTTATTTCTTCTCTACGAGATTTTACATATTCATCTGCATTTGTGTTTATATATTGATAATTATTATTATTGTGTTTTTTTTCATGATGAGATTTATTTTTTTTTGGAGAATTTGAATTTGAATTTATTTGAATTGTTTCTCCTGTTGATTTATTTATTGTTTGATTTAATTTATTGTTAAATTCACCATCATCTATTATATAATAATCATTTTGTAAAGAAGATAAATTTAAATTCCTATTTCCATCAAAATTTTCCCATCTTACATTATTTGAATTGTTTTTTATAATATATTTATATTCTAAAGGAGATTTTTTCTTAAATTTTATATTATCGGTTTCCCAAAGAGGAAATTTTGAAGAATCTGTTTTTAATTTTTGAGATTGGTTTACATTCCAATTTCCCAATTCATTTGAATTTCCTATTATGTATAAGTCTTCACCAAATTGGGTTTCTTTACATTGAATTTCAAATTTAACGTTTATATTTTTATCACTCATTATTTATTTTTTTTTTATGAAAGATATATAAATAAAAAAATAATTAATTAAAATAATAATAATATCATACTTAAATCTCAAAAAAAAAAATATTTTTATTATAAAATCAAAATAAAAAAAATTTATATATTTTAATTATTAATATTTAAACTTAGAATTCTCATATTATTCGAAGAAATATTAATATTTCTTGTAGATCCAGACCTACTAATATTATTAAATATATAATTATTTGAAGAAGAGTAACGATGATGAAAATTATTTGAATTTAAAATTAGTTTATCATTTTCATTAACAAATTGAAAATTACAATTTGGACATTTCATATTTTCATGATTTTTAGATAACCAAGAAAAAAGACAAATATAATGAAAATAATGTTCACAAGGTGTCTTAATAATTGTATTTTTATGTTGGTTATTAAAAATTGTATTTTTTGGTTTTTCTTTTTCTTCTTGAAAACCTTCTAAACATATTGAACATTTTTCTTTTGATTTATTATTTTTAATTAAATCTTTATAATTAATTTCTGTTATTATGCTTTTAAAAATATCATAAATAATATCTATTCTATTAAAATTATCCATTCTTCTATTTGAAGATAAAATATTGTTTTCATTTTCATTTCTTATTTCATTAATATTTATTGTTCTCTTTTTTTTAGAACAAATATAATTTAAAATGGATATAATTATTATTATAATAATAATAATAGCTAATAATATAAAAATCGCTGATGTTACGTTATCTCTTTTATTTTTTGTTAAAAAAGTAATTAAAAAAGGATTATAATAATATTTTTCATAGCATAAAACATAAATTTCTATTTTTTTAATATTATTAAAATTAAATTTTATATTTTTTGTTAATTGAATAATTGAAGAAGTATCATTAGTGAAATAAAATTTCATGGATATTTTAGGATAAGCAATATTATAAACTGTTGTTTTAATACTATATTCAATTTCTAAATTATTTCTCTTTTTTTCATAATTAAAATAATAAGAACATAATAAACCTGCAATTCCATATCCTTCATTAATATTTAATAACGATAAAGATTGTATTTGATGTCCTAAATCTTTTATTTTTGATTCTCCACAATAAATATTATTATTATTATTTTCGATACATTTAGAAAATAATCTCCACCATTCTTTTTCATTATTATTTTCAATTTTTGTTTCACAATTATTTGAATTCCATATACAATCAAAGTTTGATGTACAATTATAACAATCTTGAAATGATTCACAAATATTACATTTTAAATAAATAATGTTTGAGAATGACAATAGAATTAACAATTTAATCATTAATATTTAAAAATTTTTAAATATTTCTTTTTTATTTAATAACCCACTAAAAAATTATTTAAATATATAAATTCATTTTTTATCTTGTTTGAGCTATTTAATAATTTAATTAAGAAATTATTATAAATTTTTCAAAATTTTCTCTATAATAAATTTTATTTTAATTGTAAAAGATAGAATTATATATAAAAAAATTAAAAATAAATAAAATAATATTTGAAAGGATTTTTTAATAATGACTTTTGTTTAATATTTACTGAAAAATTTTCTTTAAATTATTAATTTCTTATATAAATATATCAAAAATATGATATTTATAATGTTATTTTATGATCTTATTTTTATAAATATACCAATCTTATTCAATAAATATATAAAGAAATCATCTTATTAAGATTTTGGGATAAAGGAATAAATTCAACTCAAATAATTAATCATCCTAATTTATTATTTTAAAAATCCTCCAAATTTACATATTCAATTTTTAAATTCCCCAATTTTAATAAAAAATATATAAGTTTAAATACATTTATAAAAATCTTAGTAAATCAAAATTCAGTTATTTACATACTAATAAAATTGAATTTCCTAAACTTTTTGATTATTTTTCTTCCATAATTTTGGTCTCAAAATATGTTAAATATTTAAATAAATTTTAAAAACAAGAATAATTTAAGTTCAAAAATCATAGATAAATTTAATGAAAAAAAAGAAAATTTATCTAAAAAGAAATAAAATCTTATCAAAAGAAAGAAAAAAATTAGAAAATCCAAATTCATTTATATCAAATATATGAATTATATAGGTTTAATTCAAGATCAAGATTTCTATATTTAAAAATTGATGAATCTCAAAGATAATAATTGTTCTTCTCTAAAAATATCATGGAATAGGAAACTACATTCAAAAAAAATTTAAATCAAGGAATAGATTTGGAAAATGTGGAAAAAAAAATCTATATAAAATAAATATTTAGATATATTATTTTTTTGTTCATGAAAATTTTAATGATTTTGCTCCTAATCATTATGATAAATAATTCTCTTCTAATTAAGGAAAAAAATAATTTTCTTCTAATAGTCGTTTAAATAAAATTCTTCTTATGTTTGTAATGAACATGTATTACTTTTTCCTGGAATTGTTGGTATTTTTTTAGATTATAAAATTGAATTATACTGAAATTAAGGAAAATGAACCAAAAATAATTATTTATTTTTGAGAATGATTATTCAATTAATATTCAATATTATAGGATCAGACTTTTTAATTTTTCATTGAATCAAAATCAATAAAGATGTTTTAATCACCAAAATAGATTCTATAATTGATCAATTAAAAGACAATAAATAATCACATCATTTTAAATTAAAATATTAATAAATAATTAATAATATTACAAATTTTTAATTAATATCATTGATTTCATTTATTCTTTGAAATAAAATAAAGATAATATACTGAAAAAATAAAATATTATGTTAAAAAATTCCAAAAATTATTTTCAAATAAATATTTTCTTTATTATAAATTTATTTTATTATCCTTTTAATTATTCTGCAATATTAATATTATTCATTATATATTTTATGTATAAAGATAAAATTTTGAATGATTTAATAATAACATAAAATGTAAAAAATTCATTAATTTTGATTATGAATTATAATGTTTGAAAAAAATTATGTGCTCTTAAATAATTTTAAGATTTATAAGAGAGATAATATTTTTGTATCCTATTAGTTTCCCTTCTCTAAAGCTTCATAGGATTAAAATAGTATTTATAAGAATGAAATAAAAAATATTTAAGTTAATATAATCTCTACTATTATAAAATTTATTATGATTAATATTTAATTCTTTTTCATTTTTATTATTATCAATCATAAAAACTTATATACTCTTCATCTAAATCAATATCTTCCATTTTTGAACTATAAAGTTTATTTCTAAGAAAAAATAGTGTATTATAGATTAATCTCCAATCCTCATTAATATATTAATATTTCTATTAATGATTAAAAAAAAGAAATGATTTTTACATAAACATTTTAAAAAAAATAAATAAAATATTTATCTTAATCATCATCGCCTATTGCAAGTCCAATATTTTTACCTATAACTCCCCCAACAACACCCCCAATGATAGTCCCAGCACCAGGACAAGCAACAGTTCCTATTGCAGCACCAATTGTAAAACCAATCACTAATCCTTTTGCCCAATTTGGAATTTTAAGAGTTGGGTCAATGATATTAGCACTAAAAATATATTTAGCAATTTTTGATGTTTTTGGAACTCTCTCAAGAATATCCCTTGAATCTTCATTTTCAAATAAATTTTGATATTTTCCTAAATAATTTAGAGTTATAATAAATTCATTTTCATTAATTTTTTTTATTTTTTTAATTTCAAAACTAGAAAATGGGAAAAATAAAATCTCAGATTCATTTTTATAAAATGAATATTCTTGAATTGATGCATTTCCTGAACACATTTTATCATTTTGTGGGCATTGTTCTATTACAAATAATCCAACCATTTCAGTTTTTTTATTCATATACACTTTTTTTCTTTTTTTAAAATTTTGGGCCACTTCAATATTGTCTGAAAAAGAGAAAAATGATCTTCCATATACAATTGCAGCAGGTAATTCTTCTATTTTTTTGTCCATATAGTTAATAATTTTTTCAAATTCTTTTTTTGATAATAAGGTTCCTCTATATAATTTTTTATTACATTGAGGTTTTAAATAATTTTTTTTTACTGCTTCATATAACATTTGAATGAAAATTAAATAATTTTTTATATCATTTTGTAACAAATCTTTATTCATTTTTTTATAAAATTCACTTTCTGCTGTATAAGAACGTACCCAAAATTTAGTTAAAATAGGTATTGGTATTTCTTTAACTTCTACTAATTGAGAAAATAAATTATAAATACAATTTTCTTTAAAATGCCTTAGCATATATTTATTAAAATATTGAATTCCTTCTTCAGAAGGTTCTTTTATATAATCTGGAAAAAATAATGGTAATATCAATTGATTTTTCTCAGTGATTAATTCAAAATTGAATTTATCTTCCTTTTCTCTTTCTAAAGTTTCCATTTCAATAATATCGTCACTAAATTCATTTTTAGATAGTATAAATTCTTTTACTGGATTAAAATTATCTACTACACCTCCAGCATTATAAAATGGGTGATTTATTGGTAATTTATTATTTTTTTCAATAAATCTTTTTCTATTAAATGTAAAAATAATAATCCTCGGAGCAATTTGGAAATAATTTATATTATCTTTAAATTTCTCATAAAACTCAGAATAAATTGATCCACTTGTTATTATAATAGTTCTTTCATATTCAATTGTTTTTAAATAGTTAATTCCTTTGTCAACACTTTGAAAACAAATTAAATTTACAGTTGGAATATTTAACAATTTTTTTTGATAATCATTATTTTCATAGTTATCTACATTTTTATCAATCCAAACTACTATCATTTTTTTTTTTTTTTTTTTTTTCATTTTTTTCATTACTTCCACCCATAAAATTTTTATATATCTTATATTTCAAATCTTTTTTTATTTCAAATTTAACTATTTTTTATAACTCAACTATTTTTTATTAAAAAAATCACTAAAAATGAAAATTAAAATATCCTAAGATTTTTTTCAGAACTAAGAATGAATCGATGAGTTTTGAACAAATGACAAATTTAATACTTATATAAAAAATCAATTATTTTCCCTATTTCAAACATCAACTAGCAAATGAATAAACAATCTATAGAAAACGAATATTCAGGAATAAATAATTATAATCCAAATTATTTAAAAAATAGAAATTCCTTTGAATATATAAATTATGAATCATCAAAAAATAATATATCAAATAGAAAAAAAGATTTTTCAATTATACCAAATAATAATAGTTTACAAAATTCATTTAAATTCGACCCTTCTTTATATAATGAATCAAATGAAAATTTATCCTCACCTTTAATGACAAATAATAAAAACAGACAAATGAATGAAAAAAAAAATTTTAAAAGATCAAATACTCCAAAAATTACTTCAATTTCAAATAGATATTATAATATTACTCCAAGTAAAACTTTTTCAAATAATTCCAATACAATTAATAATTCTAGTGCAGTTACTTATTATTATTCTAAATATGTTAGAAGAAATAATTCTGGAGTTTCAATAAATAAAATGATTGATAGAAATAGAAATTATTCAGCTGGAAAAAAAAACTATAAAAAGATTAATTAATTACAAAAAAAAATAATTTAAATGTTTTTTTATATTAAATTTTTTATTATAAATTAAAGATATGTTAAAAGAAAATTTTGTTATATTATTCAATTTAATATTAAAAAATCTATTATGTTAATCATATAATTTTTATTTACATTCTAATTTACAGAATAAAATATGGATAATAAAAATAAAAATTAAATATATTATTTTCAAATTAGTCATTTAAATTTGAAATCTAAGAAGTGATTTTTCCATTTAATGCAGTTTTATATTTATTAAAAGTATTGATACAAATATTCGTATTAAAATCAAAAATTAATAATAAATTATATTCAATCAAATTTAAATCTTGTAAAGGAATTCCTGAAATAATTGAATAATAACTATTTTTAAAGATACAATCTTCATTTAATTTAATGGAGAGTAATATACAAGCAAATAAAATTCTATATATAGAATAAATATTTATAGGAATATTTTTTATACATAACCTATCAATATAAATTAAAGACATAATTAAAATATTTTCATCAATTTTTGTATAATAAATTATTCTGTTTAAATAATCTTTAATTGAAATTTCTGGAATTTGATTTGTGAAAAATGGCTCAATTAAACAATTTTCTTTAAATTTTTGTAATCTTTTATTTGTGTTTTTTACAATTAAAGTTTCAAAGATTTTTGATATTGATTCTGATATTTTATATATTGGTTCATTGAATAATATTTCTTCAATTTCATCTACACTTATTTCTAAACTTGAATTTGATTCTTCGCTTTCAAATGATAAATTATTTATATCTTTTTCATATTCTATTTCGCTATTTTTGTAAATTAAAGTTGACATTTTTAATTGAAAAATTTTAATTTATAATATCATTAAAAGATCTTTCACTTTAATTTTATATTTATTATTTTACAAATATTATTAATATTCTTTAAATTTTGAATATCAAAATTGTTTATCTGTTAAAAATATATAATTTTATTCATTTATTTAATTTATGTTATTCAAATTTACAAATAATAAGCTAATTTATTTAAATTAAAAAAATTTAAAATAATTTTAAATTTTCATTAATATATTCAAATATGTTGAAATTCATAATTATATTAATCAATATTTAATCTTTTTTTTTTACCGTAATAACTGTAGGAGATATTGTATTAAATTCAGCAGCACTTGGTACAACTATATCATTGGATTCTTTTTGATTTAATTTAAATTCTGATTCATTATTAGTTCTTTCCGATGAACTATTTTGATTTTGTGTTATTGATTGTTGTTGTTTATCTTCTACATATTTACTTTTTAATCCCTTAAAAAATTTTAATAGACAGAACAAATAATAAAAAGCTAAAATATCTAAAAATAAAATAATCAGACATAAAATCAAATAAATTCCATGAATTATCTTATTATATGGAATAAATAAAATTTTCTCAATTTTAAATTTATATTTTTCTAAAAGGAAAATTTCATAAGTAAATAATATAAAATTAAAAATAAAATGAAATATCTTTAAGAAAGTAAAAATATAAAATATCATCATAGTATCTTCAAAATTTATATTATTCAAAAAAAATATTTCAATGACAATAAAAATAATACAAATAACATTAAAAATAATAGATAAAAGTAATCCAGTTTCAAATTTGTTTTTCATTTTATTTCTAAAATCAACTAAATTAATATCATTATAACCAAATTGAACATCTTTAATAACATTTCCATTATAACTAATCCCATTATTATTACCTGAATTTATATTATTTGAATTTATATTATTTGAATTAGAATTATTTGGATTTTGATCAGTTGAATTAGTATTATTAGTTGAATTACCAGGTGGATTAGGTGGATTAGGAGGATTAGGAGGATCTGGAATATCTGAATAATCTTGAAGTAAACATGTAAGGTTAGTATACTCTGACAAATTTATTTTATAAGTGTATAAACAAGAGGTTCCATTATAAGTATTATAAGCTTCGGTTATGTTATTTTGGTTTTTCAGTTTTTGAAATTCATAAGTAATTAAGTCTAATGCATTATTTAAAAGAGGCACTTCAGGTATTCTCCAAGAAAAAAGATCCTGTAAAGGATTTAATTTAGGAGTAAGTGCTAAAAATAAATGAAGTTCTCTGATTGTGTCATTTTCGTTATATTGAATATAATGTATATAACTATTATTATAAACATATTGTGTAAATTGAGTTTGTGTGGAATTAAAACTAAAATACTGAGTTTTATAATTTCTTAGATCTTTAATTGGACATTCATCATTTTCAGGAACACAAAATAATCTAAAATTTTGACTTTCAACTTTTCCACAACTTTTATATCCATTTATACAAGAATGACTTGAATAATTATAATGTAAATTTGGAATAAATTTAGTTTTTTTAGCTTTAATAATTCTATCACCAAAAAAATATAATTTTTTATTTCTATCTGTTATTTCTCTTGTATTATAACCTTCTTCCTGTGAATTATTTGTATATTTATAATCTGTTTGACCATTACTTAATATTTTTGAATGTTCATATTTATAATAAGGTCTATAAACTCCTATTAAGTTATATTCTGAATAATTTAATGTCATACCAATGTAATCAATAAATTCAATTGATGTTATTGCATTTATACAATTGTCTATTTTTGTTATATTTTCTTCTAAATTTCTTTCAATTAGAGGAGAATCTGAAGGAATTTCTGGAAATATACTATATGTTGGTATTGAGAAAAAAAACAATGATGATGAAAATATTAATATTATCCAATTTGTTGTTTTTAATCTTTTAAATGATGTTTGAGCTAATAATTCTTCCATTTTTATTTTTTTGTTTTATTTACATTATATTATAGTTTATTTTATATTATTTTTTTATATAAATAAATCTATTTTATATCATATTAATTAACTATAATATCCAAAATAATGTGAACTTAAATATTAAGAAAAATATTTAGTAATATTTTTAAAAATTTAAAGTCTTAAATAATTTTATAAATTTAATTTATAAATATGTTAAATTAAAATCAATATAAATTTTAATGTCGATGGGGTTATGAATAATTTAAATAGTGTTTTAATATTGTTTATTTTTTTAATATTAATTACACAATTAATTTAGAATTAGAAATATTTAAAAATGAAAAAGGAAAATTAAATATTTTATTTAAGAATTTAAACAATAATTTTTTTAATTAGGGATATCCCCTATCGGCATTTTTAATTTCAAATTTTTTTCTTCAATTTTTTTTCATTATCAAAACTTTTTTATCATTTTTATAAATATATTTTTCAACATTTTTCAAAAAATTTTTTTTTTTAATTTAAAATTTTGATTTTTAAATTTAATATCATATTTTTATAAACTATCTTTTTATTAAATGTCTGCAAATATAGTTAGTTTTCAATATGTACTGGAATAAATCCAGTGGAATGATTAAATTGTGGGAATAACTGTTGTTATTAATGTTTTATGAATGTACTAAAATCACCAGAAAAAATAAATGAAGAATGTAAATGTCCTTCGGTAATAATATTCCTTTTTCTGTAAAACAAAATGAAACTTTAAAAATGAGTTTCTAATATGGAATGTTCTTGTAAAAATGTTTGAAAAGTTTTCCCTATTGTGAATATCAAAAATTTAAATTAAAAAGTAATTATATTTATGTAAATTTGCAAGAAATTTTGATAATATTTTAATATTGAAAAATTTCATAAAGATTATATAATATCTATGAAGATGAATTATTAAATATTGAAAATATAAATGATAGTAATTTAATATATTAAAAAACAGTTCAAATTGTAATGCAATTATAAATTATAATTTAATTGATTTGAATGATGAATCAATCAAATAATAAAAATTCAATTAAAGCCAATATATACTCAAGAGGAAGCAGATAAGATTTTTTTATATTTAATATCTTAAAGAAGAAGATTCAATATATAATAGTAATAATTGAATATTCATATGATTTAAATATTTTAAATTATTTATCAAAAACAAATAAATAATTTAAGAAAAGAAGTTTTAGATATATTGTGAAAAAATAATTAATGTAAATTTTGTAAAAATCATATTCCTTTGGAAATTTTATGTGCTTTAATTGTATGAATTTAAATAAAAAATATCATAAAATTAATAGTAAGTATTTGGTTAATAAAAAAGATAGAATTTGTAAATTTGATAAATGCTTTAATTGTAATATTTGTTATAAAATATTTAATAAAGATTCAGATTGGAATATTTAAAAATCATTAATTGTGTTAATAAAAATAAATGTTGAAAAGATTGCAAATGATTAAATAAAATTTATGGATTCTATTTTGATAAAGAGAGTATTAATAATCTGAAAATAAAATGATATTTTTAAAATAAAATTTCTAATTATTATTAAATATTATTAAATAAATATTCTTAAATAAAATATCATTTCTATTATATCAATCAGATCAAATAAAAAAATATAAAATAAAAAAAGATTATTATTATTATTTATTGCTCATTTAATTTAGAATATTTTCCAATATCAATTGCTTTATTTAAGTGTTTTATTAAATTATTTTTCTTCAAATTTTTTTTCTTAAATCAATCAAAGTAAAATTTGTTATTAAATCAGTTGGAGGTTCATTTTCTAATTTTAAACTTATTGTTTTTTGGTTGTAAAATTAAAGGAAAATACTTTTCTGAAAGTTCCAATGCATAATCAAAAAGTAATAT